>JACTAT010000004.1:631659-697614 GCA_014526335.1 Chrysaora quinquecirrha
AATAAAAAGTTCTTTAGTTATTTTCTCTCTAGTAGTATAAGTTCTTTAAATTTTCGGGCCTTCTACATGTAGGTTCCTTATAAAGTGGTTCCTTATAAAAAAAGCGTGTATTAGCATTGATAAATCTGGTTGGGCTAAAATGTTGCTTTACCCTTCAAATGAATGTTACTAATGTACGCGCTTTAATGTCTGAACGCTGTAACGTGTTTAGTATTTATTAAATCGTTTTTTACAGTTTTTATAGCTTATAGATATGTGTTATTGTCTTTCCAGTGCTAAAGATATTGAAATCAGCGGATGGGATTCAAAAATTGCTCAACTGCCTGTCTGAAGCATTACCACAGGTAGATAATCCATTTTGTTTTCATTTTAAAATATTTTATACACGATATCCTATCAGCTAATATCATAAAAATAGTAAACATAAAAAGTAATACAAAAACTGTACAACAAAATACTGTTCTTCCAGGAGGTCGTGTTACAGTTGATTTGCAACTCTTCAAATCAATTTTCAGTTGGTTTTTTTTTAAATTGGTGCAAGGTTGGAAGTTCCCTGATATTTTTCGGGACTTCATTCCAGACCTTAAGAGCTGAATAGGAGAGTCCTTTTTAGCATACTACAGATTTTACCTTGGAACCTTACGATTACCTTGGAACTTACAGAATTGTATGTTGTACCTGGAGTATTAGGATCGTTGTTAGAATTTGCTGTAGAGATTTTCTGGGCAACAAATGTTCAATGATCATATATACCATAGCCGTACGATCAAACGCTATAAACTGTTCTATACGTTAGGAATAACTTAGCCACTTGTCTGTTATCCTGGACGCCTGTATAATGAAAATGGCTCTGTCTTGCAGACGTTTTAGGCATAATATACATTCTTATGTCATGTTTTTCATCAATGGCGAACGCAAAGATAGATTTTCAAGAAGTGGCATGCCACAGTAGATGGGATTCGAAGCCGGGCTGCATGGCCAGAGAGCCAACGACGTTTCCACTGAGCTATAGAGCTCACTTAAATCGCCGAGTAACTCTCTCAATCATACAGCCCAAGGCTCTCCAACGTTTGACTTTTAGTGTTTCGGCTATGTTGAGCCTAATGTCATGCATATACTTCAAAATAGTCATGAGATGCTACATTTATATCAAGATTCCTAACACAGATTCTTACGATTTTTTTATTTCTTTTTATATTTAGGTTGGTAATTTGTCCATGCTGTTTTTGTTGCTGTTTTTTATTTTCTCTTCACTTGGCATGGAGCTTTTTGGAAAATTAGGTAACTTTATTCATTTTAATTCATATTAACTAATGCAACTGCTTATCTTTTTTGTCATTAGATTGTTTGTACAGTCAGTTTTATCTCAATAGTGACTTTTCATTTCACTGATAATTCGTTTGCATTTCATGTATAAATAATGATGAAGTTGTTACTAAAGCCTGGTCCTCGTTAAGTAAAAAAGGACCCTTGCTTCTAGCGTTCATCGTTTGGGACTCTTGCGAGTATCTAACTTAACTGCAGTCGCTTTGAACACGGCAGGCAAATCCATTAAATATGCTGATTGCTGTCCTATAAGCGAGGGGCATTTCACTGTTCAAAAGAGTGAACGAGATTCTCGCTGCAGCAAAGAAGCTTTTTAAGGGATTTTTGTATTTGACAATAAGACTCCAAGCAAAGGTGTACAAGATTCCCAAGAAGTGAATTTCCTCTCGGGAAAAAATACAGTTGACATCCGCTATCTCGACTGCCCGCTATCTCGAACATTCGCTATCTCGAACGATTTTCCATTTCCCCTCGTTTTGGTATAAGGGTTTGTATAGAAAAATCATCCGCTACCTCGAACCCCGATTTCCGATTTTCGATTTCCCATGGAGGAAAACCTGCTTTTTATCTCGAACTTTGCCAAATCTTCTACTGAACAGGATAAAGAGACAGGCTGAAAATATGTATAAGTTCGCCTAGCGGAGCGGGAATGGCAGCAGCTAAGTGATATGCTGCCCATGTATACAATAGAGAAAGCTATTCTCTTTCGAGATGTGCTGCATCGCCATTATCTCAATTTCACCAATAGTAGGGATGAAAGCAGATGAGCTTTGACTCCTATGTAAAAAATACCAGACTTGTTTGATAAAATTTGGGATCAGTAACCCTGCATGTTAATAGGGTTTTCTTTTCTCACTTAAAAACTATAATTTTTTATATTTATATGGGGCATCCGTTATTTCGAACATTCGCTATCTCGAACAAATTCCAGTTTCCCTTGAGAGTTCGAGATAGCGGATGTCAACTGTATGACCGAGCCTAAACCTTTTTATTCCAATAAACTGAACATCCCAGTAAACTTTCCAAAATTTTTTGCCGAGTTGGGAGAAATATTTTGCTAGAAGGAAGCAACATTAAGTATTTTTCTTGCCCCAAAACCTTTTGGCGCTACGTAATCCTTCATTATTTCTTATTTTAGACTGCAGCCGAGATATCTGCAACGGTCTAAACAGACATGCGCATTTCAAGGACTTTGGTCATGCTATGCTAACACTATTCCGCATATCAACAGGAGATAGCTGGAGTGGCATAATGAGGGTTTGTTGATTTCTGGACTTATTTTCTATATATTCTTCAGATAGATACTCAATTACATATCATTTATGTCTCGAATGTTTTTTCGGATGTCAAGTGTTCATATATTGCTTGTGGCTGAACCCCCGGGGGTACATGACTTATAAATGGACGGGGATGTGCCGCCCAGATTTTGGAAATCCACCCACTTCAAATGAAAAGCTTTGCAGAAACAGACCCCATACGGGCAGCACATACCCGTACCCAAATTATACCAAGTATCCCCCGGAGCTAAACCAATGTTCTTTAAAGGACTAGAACCACTTAATTTGGCGCCAAATATTTCTGGTTTATTTTGTTCAAAAATGCTATCTTAACATGTATGTGACTCTCCGTGCTTTATCAACCCGTCAAAATCGTATTTAAAACTTGGCGGGAAAGACATATGAGGCAGAAGTTGACATCCAAAAGAGTTGATTTTAAAATCTTCTGCAAAATCACTCATGGCTCGCAACAGTTAATTAAATACATGTGTATACATTAGTGATTGATTTTGCAAAGGCTGTTTTTTCTCAATGGGCCGCTTACAAATGTGGATGTGACTTGTCAACTTGAGCCCCCCAAATGAAATTTTCATCAAAAAACCTCAAGATGTTGATTTTGAACATATTTTCCATGATATAATTGATATAATGTTATAAAAAGGTAGAGAAAAATAAGTGTCACTGGTCCTTTAAGATATAGTTTTTTTAATACATCCATTTCTGTAAAGAACATGATGTATTTTGATCTTGAATTGTTGATTGTTGTTCAAAGCCATGCCTCAACAGCCATGCCTTCTTCACATCAAACATTTTATAAGAATAAAGTAGAAATCTGTTATACTTAGCCCCAAAAGACCCCACAGTCTTATTGATCGAGAAGGTGGATGACAGTCACACTGGTCAAATGATGCTATTCGTTGATCTCCTAGATTGTACCACGAGACAACAGGTTTAATAAGGGTTAACAGACGCTGGTAATTAAGGTGTTTTCTGGTGGAAATTAGGGTTCTCTCTTGGGGGGTTAGTTGCAATTCGACTAACCTATCCCGTGAACCCTTGCATTAAGCCATTTGAGCGCTCTGGTACGTCCTCTATTGCATTGACTAATGCAAAACAATCATGAAATTTACAGCTCTTCCCAAACGACTCACAGATCCTTTATGTTCTTCTGAGATGTGTTTCCCTTTTCAAACCTCAACAGCTCATGTTCTATTTTTGGAATAGGTGCGTTGACGGCCGGAAATCTGATTTCTCCGAACAATTAACTTGCCGTTTATAGATATATTGCGTAGGCAAACCAGGCATCAGAAGCTCAACTTCTGCCCAGCTTAAGGTTGCGGACATTAAACCCCATATGCGTATCTTCAAATTATCCATTCTTGCAATTATCTGTAAACTAACACAATTTCATTTCTTCAAAGGATACGCTGAATGTGAAAATCTGTACGCAAGACTGCGAAATGCTTTACTGGGTTACGCCAATCTATTTTGCTTTCTTCGTTCTTTCAACTCAGTTCGTATTGGTCAACGTTGTAGTAGCAGTACTGATGAAACAATTAGAAGACTCTAAAGATGGAAGCGTAACAAGCAGTAGTGGAAGCTTATCAGATATCAATGACAATTTCGAAGTGGAACAAGAACATAGTCAATCTGGAGATGACAACAGAAATTTCACAGAAGAAGAAAATGAAAAATTACCAAGAAATGATAATAACGGAGAAAAATCAAGTCAAGATAAAAACATTAATGATGAAAAGATAGATGAAGATAACCATATAAAATATGACAGTGAGATATTCGCCACCAATATGGCATTTTCTCCTGACTATCTTGAGCGTTCTGATACATTTATCAAACAAGAGACACAAGAAACTACCATCGAATATGGAAATAACATTGAATACGGTACTGACAATGCAGTTATAGTAGTATCACCAATTCATGATCAAAATAGTAGGCGGTCTTCGACTGATAGCTCGCTCGAGAACGAAGCTAGCATAAATGAGGACTTTCATGCTGATCAATCAATATATAAGGAAATTGAGCATCTTGATGAAGCTCAAGGATGTCAAAGTATGCCTGATGTATCTCTACATATACCTGCTGAAATAGATGGGACATTAAGTAATGATGCATCAGCATCAATGTCATGCCTTCAGGCAATACAAGATCATGATACTATACCATCGAAGCAACACAAAAGTGACAATGAACTATCACTCTTCACAAGAAGACGATCTAGTAGTAAAGTGGCTCCTCTTCCTGAACAATCGATCGTTTCAATGCCACAACTCGAACAAAAACAAAATAACGATAGATTAACAATAAGTTCGATATCAGATGACAGTCGTTCGTCTGGTGTTGATTCTTATAACACAAATAGGGATGTTCATTTGTAGAATGACTTATCTGTTGTTACTTTGTGGCTCTTTGAAAGAACCTTGTTTGAATGCCATTGGCTTGGCTGTGCTCAGTTCGCTCAGCGAAACTAAGCCAAATCTCATTCTGAAAGCAAAATCATGGGCCCTTTTAAGAATGAATCTATTCGATGGATAGAGCTTTTATTAGTATGGTGTGTTTACTGGTCTTAGTATACGTTTTGTTTTGTCAGTACTGTGAGGTAATTCTTTGGTCAAACCCATTTTTGTCAAAAAAAGTTTTCAAAGAAATGCCCCTTCCACAGTGAGCTCTCGTTGTCCTCCTTAATACGTTTATTTTAATCCCTATCTCTCTTGCCGAAGATAACGCTACAATGCTTATAGACCCAGCGGAATCGACTCGATTAATTTCGCCAAATTGCTTTTCGTAAATGGCAGTAGTAAGTAGCAAGCCTATTCCACAGGGAAGACTGTGATTTGATGACGCTTGGTATGTTCTTTTAAACCTTGAAAATCCTCCAGATTCCGGAAAGTTGAGATAAGAAAAAACGTACTCCCTGCTTTTTTAAAACAGATTCGAGACTTCCTGTATTATGCTGCATACGAGGTGCAGCTTAGCGGAATGAAGTCTCAGAAATCTTTCACGTTTTGAAGCAGAAGGTTTCTGAGTGCTGCTGAATCTGCCGTTTTCAGTTATGGTCGTCAGGGGGTGTCATTCTAAACAAATTCTTTTTTCAGTGGCCCTCTTTCTTCAGAATGTGTGTTTTTCGCAGTCAATCTTCTGAAAACTGCAGGCTTTGGTGCTCTAGAAAACCTGCCATGAAAAGCAGAAGGTTCACGAGACTTTCGGGAGATCCCAACAAGACTGCGATTTTACCGGTTGCCAGGGGACATTCCACGAATGGATCTGGAGACGAGATAAACAGGAATACTGACGCGAAAGTTTTTGGATTTTCGGAATTCACGCTCTTTTTATATATTTAAAATCATGGATTCTGTTTTCGAAAAGGTTTCTGTTTTCGAAATTCGGAAGGCTTTAGAGGTTTGGACGAACACGCCTTATACCTCAATGTTAGGTAGCTATCACTGGGCTTTATGTTGACTGTATTGGGTTGTTGCTGGTTCAACAAACATTTCATCGATGAACAATTCTCACAGAACAGACAAAACGAAATGATATATTGGGCATTATAAGTTTTTTTAAAAGAGGAGTGATATATTTATATATTTATTTTTTAAAGCTTTTATTTAGATTGGTGGTGTTTTTTATCTCATTTATCACTGATTAGATTGATTAAATTCATAGTGCTGGTAATGAACGAAACTAAAGATTTTTGTTATGGAAAAATAAGTCATGTGAAAGTTGTAAAATAAGATGTTTGAATTTTCGTTTGTCCGCTGATCTCGTTTTAATTTATTTAACTGTAAAATGTGTCCTGTCTGTCAATGGTCATCACATAGGAGACATTTGGAAACGCTCTGGGCGCTTATTCAAAACTCGAGGTTCACAAAGAGGGCGCCTATCGACAAGGGGCTTATTCTAGAGTGGCTGTGTATTCAAAATTCAGCCTTTCTTAAGCCAGGCTTATGTCCCATTGCTATCGGCAACTGGTCAGCCTACAGTTACAGAAAGTTGGGCAATCATACTTCTGCGATTAGTTGCCAACCCCCAGGGGGGGGGCTACTTAGTATATTTTGTTGACGGTATGTGCAATCCTTCCCGGGTATCGATTTCGCCCCTTTTTCTAGCGCCGAGCTCATTTTTCTAGGAGGGAAAATTCTAGAGCCGGGTCAAATAAAATTTCTTGGAGTGCACACCCCCGTCTGATTTAAGTCAATTACCCAACCCCCCACGTTTTGATCTAAGCGCTCTAGCTGGCGGTAGCGATGCGATTCGTCGACATTAGTTAGCAGTTACAAAGAGTTGGCGTTAGTTCTATTGTGTTGAGGTTGCCATAAGCCTGGCATAAGGGAAGGGAACGTTTTCGAGGACCACAGCATGTTTTGTCGAAATAATTCTAAAATCTGATCTGGACGAAGCGCCACAAACCTTGTTATATTCACAACCCAAGCAATTCTAAGATATAGGATAGGTGACAGAAAGCGGTTTTAAAATTCTCACGTGGTTCTTCTTTTTTTCTCTTATTGGATGTGGGAGGATTCCAGGAGGGGCTCATATACCTGTGTAGCTGTGCTGTTTTATTAGCGACTTATCAATTCTAAGGAGGATAACAGAGACTTGTGTAGCGATTCTAGGGTGATTTTTATCCTATACCTTTAATCTCTAAAAGAGGTGCTTATTCGAAGTAGCTAAGGGCATATTTATTCAAGAAAGGGGGGCTCAGTCGAATTGTAAGACTATTGACAAGGCTTTTCCTCTGTTTAAATATGCGCAATTTAAAAACAATGATGAGACTGCATACTTTGTTCACATAATCTTGGGCTTGCACATCTACTAGCCATACACTCCTTTTTCGTAAGAACACACTTTATGAGAAAGGCTCGATTTGCTAAAAAGTACACTCACTTTTTTTATGTAATGTTTACGTAAAAAGAATTCCCCAAAAACTAGCAGGGTCAATTCCGTAAAATGCCCATATTTTGATTGCTAAGAGCATGATACATCAGATTTAACCCATATTTTACCAAATTTTTGAAATTTTGATTTTTGAGTTAAGAATCTCTGCAAGAAACCTTTACTATACAATATGTGCTCAAAGTTAAGAAACCCTATTATATTGCATTGCTCAGAGCATAGTTTCTTATAAAAATATGAGTGTAATACCAACGTCCAGCCTCAGATAGAAAATTAAAAACTAGAAAATGAAATGTGTTTTTAGGAACTCCATCTCATGTTAGCAAACAAAACAATGCAATTACTAATTAAAAGTATATAAAAGGTATGCAAAACTGTTATTTATTGCTTATGGAAGCAATTTATTATGCGTAGCTGTAGAAAAATCAGTGTTGAAATAAGCACACCATTAAGAACACTCGAGCCTCAAATAAGTCAAATATTATTCGAAAAATAAGAACATCGAGACTGGGCAAAAATAATCTGGTTCTTATAAAAAGAGCTTACTACCACATCTTGGAAACGGTGAAATACTTTTTGATATTAAAATTGTGAAATATAAAAAAGTATGAATATTGTCAATAATATTCCGCTCACATGATGGCCTCTTCGAATTTTGTCCCTCTCATTTGCATTTCAGTTCGTCAGTGCAAAAGTATTCTGGGACACTTTTGTACGCTTTTTGGTCCGTGTTCCCTGGGTACAGGATGTACCCTTCTTGGAGGAACTTCTCCAGTGACCTCAAATATACAGACTAGTGTCCCCTGGAGCATTTTCCTCCAAAATTGAACCTGAACTCTTAAGATACTATATTTGAGCCTTGTTATTTACACCACGAAATTTAACTCGGGTTCGATGCAGGTTATGTGAAATCCCGGCTTCAAATTTTTAAGTGCAAAAAGTGCTTAATGTGAATGTGAATCCTACCCCCAAGTTCTCCCACAGGTTCCCAGCTTTCTTTCTCTTCGTTTCCATGTATTATCAGACTCTGTAAAATGCACGTGCCCAGTCACGTGTACAAGTCTAAGTCACATGCAAAATCGTAGCTATCCCATCATGCCTTTTCGTCGACTATAACTAAACCAGGCAACACATGGTCGCTCTCTTCTTTGCTGATCTCCACAAAAGTAAGAATGTGGTAAGTGTGTGTTCAGAAATATTTCTACCACTTCTTAAAATTTGTTATTCGCCTTGAAATATCTAGTTATAAATGTAGATAAAGTATTGTTCTCGGTTTTCACATGATAATCTTCTCGATTTATGATTTCCTTACGTCGATGAACTTGGATTTGATTTTCCATCTTTGTGAAAACTTGATTTTGATTGTAAATGCATATTTTTGAAAAATACTACATATTTTCTTCTTAATCCTGCCTCAATCATGGCTTCATCTAATCGTAAATGTTTTATATGGGAAAAAATCAAATTCGAGAGCAAATTATCTACCCAATTGGTTTCAATTTAATTAGGCCCGGGCTGCTAGATTTAAAATGAGGCGTGCAAGGTGCAGCTTGATGATGACGAAGATGACGAGACTGACAGCAGTTCTGAAGCAGTTTTTTGCCGTGTTTTACAGCAGCTGCTGCTATCAGGATTGTCTTTTTTGATGCCAAATTGAGGCATTTGTCTGAAGGCTAATTTTTTGTACGCGTACGCACGTGCTCTAGAGAAAATATTTAGGCCTAGCGTTTTGGTTTGACCACGACCAGGCCAACGCATGAAAAGCAATAACACTTAGCTACACAATCCGAACCTAATTATCTCTCTTTTTCAGGTTTTTAACAAAAAGTAAAGAAACTTTTGCTAGCTTCCTTGGTGGTCGAGGAAACTGAAAAAGTATGCAGTTTAAAGATTCTTTTTATAAGAACTGCGTATTTTGCCCCAGAATTCAACTGCAAATAAATATCTCTAGATATGTATAAAAGCAAATCACTCCAGAAAATGTCGCCTACTTTTAGAAAAATCCTGTTGTATTTTTGAAAATCCTTTAAAAATTTGCAGGTAATTCTATTGTTCTTTTGTGAAAATCCCGAAAATATCGTCCACTTCTAAGGAAAGTGAGTTGTCCCTTGCCTCGTATAAAGGTTAAATTTGTGAAATCTTGAAGACATTCAAAGCGATGCCACAAGTCGGTGTGATGATGACACCTTTTGACTAGAGTCTCTGAAAAAGCTTTGGTGAGAAAACCCTTGGCTGTCTGAACACCGACTGCTAAATTGGTAAACCATTAGGTACCTACTCTGTAAGTTCATGGGCACCTGCTCCGTATCATACAGACTGTATGTGTGATTTGGTATTACTGTTAAAAAATTGACATATTTGTGATGTCATGTGTGTGAGATATACAAGGAATAATAAACCTTATTTAGGATACCAAAGCATCATTCTTAATAATGTATTTATTAAAGGGTTTTTCTATCTTTTCTTTAGGTTTCCTGCAATGGAACTAAATACACCTTTCCTGGTGAGTTGCAAATGTACCTAGGTAATCAGTCTTGGATAACCATGATTACTTGTTGTTTTGATCAACTGACAGTTGTTGTAATTCTCTGTCTTATTCAAGATGGGGTTAATAGCTAGAGAGTTCAAGAAACAAGGCATTAGGCATGATTTGAGGGTGGGGATGATTACAGGGTAGTTGAGTTGAAGTTCTTGTCCTATACTCAGATTTTCGGTGGTTAATGTTTAGTGGAGGGCTACACTTTTTTATAAAAGCAACTGGTCCAGCTGCCAAAGTTGCTTAATGTGTCTGGTCTCTCAGCCCTTGCAGAAAGGATGGGTATCCCTTAAACTGTTTTTGGCTCTTTTGATGCTGTTCAATGTGGTTGACAAGTTTGCAGTGATATGCTGTATAAAAAAGGTATCTCAAGAAAAATTTGAACATAATATCAGCCCTAGTTTATTAATGACCAGTTGGTTATTTAAAAAAAGTGTAATAGAGGTTTATGCTTTCCCAACAAAGGCTACTTAACTTTTTTGCTGCCAATTTTACCCATCCACCCACCTCTGTTATTTAGTAATTTGTGCGAAAGAAATAGAAATTTGGTGAAGCAAAAAATGATGAGTATGATGAGTCTGACACCTCTTGTAAGAGTACCATTATTTTTGGTACAGTGAACAAAATCATCATCTGACACTTGCTTCCACGAGCTTTGTTTATTGGAATTGTATTACCATGGGTATGTGCATTAACTTCTTTTGTCAGGCATTCTTGTGATGCAGAATCTCTTCTATACCAGGCTTGATGATTAGATGGTGGTGAAAGTAAATCAAATGTTGCTGGGTGGTGCTACTCAATAAAGATGAAGGTACTTTTACTTGCATGCCTGTTCTGCTAACTTTTGGCAATAATAATGATTAGGATCTATGGATAAAGTTGTGGAACTCTGTAATCTGTGTCTGTGGGGCTTTTCACAGTTATCACAATTATTTAAAATAGGGTTACCCTTAATTTTAGCCTCCTGTTTCTTAATTTTAATTTTGAGGCAATTTGTCACCAACTTGTCAAAGACACTGATTTTGGTCTGGCATTTGGTTCTTTGTATATAAAATGCTTCTAATAATCAAGCAAATATTCTGAAAAACAAAGGCCTTTCTCAAAGTGCATGAGGGTCTTTGCATTGATCTTGTCTAGTGGTGATGTGCTTATGTTAAAATAATTGCCAAGAACTATTATACTTTGTTTCAATTCCAGAGAGTGTGCCTATTTTGACTGCTACAAACATGATACTTCAAATTAAAAGTTGTGTTTTTGGAAAAGAAATTCTCATTAATTACAAAACACTCGTTTAAGGAAAAAAGTAATTTTTGTTGGAAATGATGACATTTTTTCCCCATCATATCGACAATGATGATAATGTGCTGAATTTATTGCCAGTATTGTCTGATCCAACATCAGTCATTGTAGTAAACCTTGTTAAGATTTCAACTTCATTATTTGACAATGTCATAATGATGACAATAATTAAATTTCATGAATTCCATCTTAGGTTCAGTATTGAAGTAGCTGAGCAGTGTTGTTCTGAGGTCAGTGATGTTTCTAGCTTTTTCTATTTATATCTTTTGACAGCCATGCTTGGATGAAAAAGCCTTGATGAATGTGGGTTTGCCAGTTCTGCTGCTGACATTCACTGATGTGTTTTCCCCACCTGTTTTTCTGAGCTTTTGATGTACTGAGCTTATTATTGTTGGAACAGCTATTGTATCAATCGTCTTGCACTGGATTATTAAAATATCATCCGTTTCTTTTAATTATAGGACATCAGTTCCACCATCACATGGCCTGCATATATAGCTGATTGAAGTGCCATTTCTGCTTTGAATGTGAGTTCCAAACTTGTGCATTTCTTTGGTTAACTTTTTTGATTGAAAGATGGGAGATATTGTTTTGATCGGCCAACTTTGTCCAAGCCTGTCTCTAGTCCATGATGTAGAGTTATCCCTGTCTTAGCTAATTGTGCTGAGAATCACGTCAGCCTGAGACTAGGAGACAGCTTGTTTTAAAATATTTGAAATGTATTGTTTTTTGTGCAATTTCACTATTTTAAAGCTGTGTTGTTAACTTCTGTGTTATTCTTTTGCAGATCTGGCTTCAGCCTTTGAATTCTATTTGGCCCATGAAGTTCTCTGCCAAGGTAGTTTCTATTAAATGAATTGTTGTTGCTGTTGGGCTGTTTCTTGGATGTCTCAGCCTTAAATCTAAATACAAATAAGATTGCTGAAAAATATCCTTGCTGATAAGTGATGAAAATGAAGATGACTTTTGTGACTAGCAATTATGATCTCATTTAATCATAAGCATTACAAGACTTGCAATAGTCAGCGACATTTGAAAAACGGGCTTTCTGTTAACTTTAACTAGAAAACTACATGCCAAATGATGATGTCTCCCATATATTCGCAGTTTCCACCAGATGACACGAGTGTCTAAATGATGGTTTAAACCTTCCTTGGATGTCTGATGGCATTTCTTGTATTACGTTTTGGTATTTGAGGCATTCTTTATTATGTTTTCCTTCTATTCATATGTTTATGCTCCTTTTTAGGCAGAGGAGGTCAAACCTGGTTACATGATGGAATAACTGGTTTTGAGTACGAATTATTCCAGGTGTTGAATATCTTAAAAGAGGAAAGGAAACGAACGATAAATGTTGTAAACAGAAGATACACCACTTGGATTATCATCTGACAGTTGCCTCATTTACTTGCAAAGAGTCTATAAATATTTTTAACATTACCTAAATTTATTAAAAGTGTGCTGTTAAAAAAGCATAATGTTCTTTCAACTCATTCAATGGGTTGCATGATGTTGCTTTCGGTGCATTGATTGTATATCAATGTATCTGCAAATGTTATGTTTGGGACTGTGTCATGACATACATTTATAGGTGAAGTTATTGGATGAACAATTATTATTTCTCGACTCATCTTGCGTATGCGAGGTTTCAAAACAAGGTCTTTTTTTGATATCACTATACTAGATACCACCATATCAGCATTATGCTAAGGTAGCACGTGAGTACAACTTCGAGCGAATTCTGAAAGGTGTACTTTGATTTTAATTACACGTGTATTTGGTTCTATAACTGCATATCTTCATCGAGCACGGTTATAGTTCCAGTGGAGCTTCGTCAACATTTGCTGCCAGTCCATCTACGATTTCTCCGTCAATGTAGAAATTAGAATTCACTAGATTTGGTTCAATTGAATAAGACCGTTCATGTTAACTTTGTTATGCCAATGTTACTGTTATGTTTTGTTATTGAGAAAAAATTGTGAAAAGATTGATTGATTGGCTCTCTTCATCATTCCTTGTCTTCCTCGTTTATTGTTTGTTTCAATGTTTGCATCTTAAAGGACCACTTGAAATACTGTTAGGACAGTACAATCTTCCGTGTATTGATTTAAATGTTGGATAAATGCATGATTAAAGCCTGGTCGTTCGCAGCCACAAACCCAAATACGAACCACCATTAAATCCGAACAAGCTGGAGCACACAACATTTCACACAGCTCGAAGCTAATTGAGCATAACAATAATTCCCAAAGTTTGGAAAAGCAGCATGTATTTCATGTTTAACATATTGAATCTGCAAGAGAAAATTGAAACTCAGGTGAAGACCTCGAGCAGTTCATTACTGATTACCATAACACACATGCAACAACGCACATCGATAGCAGGAATTTAGGCCTACAAGACCTACACAAATTATTCTACTGCAAGCTCTGAAGGACATGACCAAACCAACAATGATAAGAATGAGTAAAAAAAACACTTAGCTGAATCACTCGACGATGTCTTCTTACTCCAGTAGGTCCTCTTCATGGTTTCTGGTCCTGGGTCATCAAAATAGAGTGTATCTTAACTTAAGATATTGATAGACTTTGCGAGATTTTTTATTACGCCTATGGCAAGCGGATGTCACCATGGTCCGAAAAACCCACTTTTTCTCAGATAAACTGGGTTTTTCTACAGATAAACCCACTTTTTCTGGAAAAACCCATTTTATCTGGTGAAAAAACCCACTTTTTCTGATAAACCCACTTTTTCTAACAGATAAAGTGGGTTTTTCTGAAAAACCCACTTTTTCTACAGAAAAAGTGGGTTTTTCTCAGATCAAGTGGGTTTTTCTAGACAAAGTGGGTTTTTCTCAGAAAAAGTGGGTTTTTCAGAAAAAGTGGGTTTTTCTCAGAAAAAGTGGGTTTTTTAGATAAAGTGGGTTTTTCTCAACGCAGATTAGATAACAGAAAGTCTTGTGATTATGTATGCAAATTTGAGAATCGAGAAAAATTACAGAAATCCGTGATTGTCTGCAAATCTACTAAATTCGATGCAATAGGCCTATTCAAAGGCAACTATTTTATGAAAACTAGAAAACGTACATATTTAGGATTTTTGAGTATTTCTAGACATATTTCGCATTGTAAAATTGGCTGTTGCCATTTACATTTTATCCCATGGTCATGATTATTGTGATGACATGATGTGATGATGTTTATCATTATCGTCATGGTCATGATCATTGTGATAATCATGATCATCATCAGTTTGCTGCACCTGTTGCACTGCTAGACATCGATTCATTTGTCAAATCTTTGTTTCATTGTTGCAAATTCTTGCAAATGCCCTTTGGTAAGCGTACTGCCCTCATTCGCACATTGCGACATCATTGCTATGTTTCTTTAACTTAGCTTTTCGATTAAAAAAAATGAAGTTTTGAATTAAAAGAGCGAGCAATACTTATCGCCAATGGTTTTCAATTAGTATTCATTTCTACTCGTCTTCTGAAACCTTTATGACCTATATTTCCTTGACCGTTGGTTGTTTTTAAGAATCACTAAGTAAGAAGTTAAGGAATTGCTAAGGAATATTGAGTACTCAATTTTCACCATCAGTAATGGAATTTTCAGTACTGACCCTGAGCCGAATTTCCTTATAAAAAAGTGCGTGTATATGTAGCATTGGCTGATGAAGTCACTAGAGTCAGACGAACAAAACAATCTACTCTCATCGGATATTCATGCCGAAAGTGCAAAGCTAAGGCAAAGTGTCCCAAACTCGCAACCAATCGAGCGTTGTGCCTCGTATCTTCAAAATGACACGAGGGGGAAATAACCCTTTCTATGCTTGTCTAAGGCTATAATTAAGCTGTCCAGCTCATATACTGTTATTGACAATATTATACCCTTGGAAGTCGGTCATTTTAGCCAAAAAAGCATAGCCATACTTAGGGGATACTGAAGGCTTGGCTAAACTAGGAGACCTGTTGCTTACGACATTCTCCGTGTAACCTGCCCCTCGATATCTCCCAGTTCGCGACAAAATTTGGAATGAGAGACACGCAAATGTTTCTGGGAGACAACAAAAACATTTCTTGTCTCTGCGATTTGGAGACATGTTTTTTTCAAAAAGTTACCAAATCGTACCAGATACACCCTGAACAGCTCGTAAGGGGTAAATAAGGTGTTTCTCGATAAAAAACAGGCCCATTTCGGGCTAAAAATTTCTCTAAAAAAATTGCCAAGTAAGCAAGCCTATAGCCTTGCCTAATGGCCGAAAATTGGTCAAAATTAGGGGTCTTGACAACTTCGTTTTTCTTCAAAAATGAATACTAAATCCTACAAGATTCACCCTGACCAGCTCCCAAGGGGGTAAGTAAGGTGTTTCTCCATAAAATCAGGCTCAATTCGGACGAAAAAGTTTCCCTCAAAAAAATGCTAAAAAAGCAATCCTATAGCCTTGCCATATGGCCAAAAATCGGTCAAAATTAGGGGTCTTGGAAACTTCGTTATTCTTCAAAAGTTAGTGCCCTGAAAAATCGCCAAAAACACAAGCCTATTGCCTTGTCAAATGGCTAAAAATAGGGCAAAATTGGTGGTCTTGAAAACCTCGTTTTTTCTTACAAAATAGTTATTAAATCCTGCCAGATTCACCCTAACCAGGTCCTAGGGGGTAAATAAGGTGCTCATTCATAAATTAGGCAGAATTCAGGGAAAAAATATCACTCAAAAAATTGCCAAAAAGCCTTGCCAAATGGCCAAATGCGGGTCAAAATGAGGTGTTTCAAAAATTACCTTTTTCAAAAAGTTACTAAATCCTACAAGGCACACCCTGACCTGCTCCTAAGGAGTAAATAAGGTCTTTCTCCATAAAACTGGCTATCTTTAAAACCTGGAATCTGGAATCTGGAAACTGGAAAATGGAATCTAGAAAACATGGAATCTTTAAAACATGGAATCTAGAAAACATGGAATCTTTAAAACATGGAATCTAGAAAACATGGAATCTTTAAAACATGGAATCTAGAAAACATGGAATCTTTAAAACATGGAATCTAGAAAACATGGAATCTTTAAAACATGGAATCTAGAAAACATGGAATCTTTAAAACATGGAATCTAGAAAACATGGAATCTATAATCTCGTAATATGAGATGCTCGTAATCTGATATAGTGTTTGTCTAGATTACGTTAAAGCAAACCTGACCAACTCAAAACAGACCATCATCAGACTATCAAAACTCAAAACAGAATTCAGTCGGTTTTTCTATACAAAAGACCTATTAAGAAACATCCACGCCTTCTGTACTAATTTACCGATATTGAATGTCTCCAAAATCTATTGAAATCCTTTTGACATCGGATTCTCCAAATCTAGATCAGCAGGTCACACGATTTCGATTTTTAAACAAGTATTGAAATTTGATAAGGCAGTTTGAAAAATTGAAATAATGATTTTGGTAATTATTGATTACTGTTATTCAAACATGAGGAGGAAGATTATGGTCAACTATTTGTCTTTGGTAAGAGTTGACTTACATAACATGTTGCGTTGAATTGGACTGAGCAGATACACAACTGAATAAAGGAATAAAGAACCCTTTTTATTCAACACAGTAATTAAAATAAGAACTGAACAATCAAGAACGGTTATAAAACTTTAATTTGAATTTAAGTTTTCTTAGCAACTAAGAACGATGTGAAGCCATTTCAATTCAAAAATTTAGAAAAAGTACACGTGATGAACATTGTATACTCCTTAACAACTAGCAAAACATCTGTAAACTGACCAGAGGCGTAGGAGGGTATTGAAAAGTGGGGGCACATGAAAAATGGGGCAATATGGAGAGTAAGTGCGCCGAAGGCGCACCCTCCTAGAGGGGTCGGGGGCATGCACCCCCGGAAAATTTTGAATATAGAAGCAGCTAATTTGGCTCTTGTTGCCTCTTTCGGACTAAAATTCTTAATTATATAAACATATTTCCAAGGCAGTTGGTGGTCCTACTTAGCCTTTCAAGGTGTAAGGAAGGGGCACTTTTCAGATATAAAAGGGGCAGGCATACGATTTGGCAGAACCTGGCCCCCCTGCCCCCCCGGCTCCTACGCCACTGAAACTGACACCACCATTTCTGTGACACAAGGGAAGTCAGAGAAAAGGCTTCTCTTGGTAGATTGGAAGGTTTCATGTCAGGATTGTTCAGTTCTTGATTGCTGAGTTCTTATTTTAATTGCTGTGTTGAATAAAAAAAGGGTTCTTTATTCCTTTATTCAGTTGTGTTTCTGCTCAGTCCAATTCAACGCAACATGTTATGTAAGTCAACTCTTACCAAAGACAAATAGTTGACCATAATCTTCCTCCTCATGTTTGAATAACCAATAATTACCAAAATCATTATTTCAATTTTTCAAACTGCCTTATCAAATTTCAATACTTGTTTAAAATCGAAATCGTGTGACCTGCTGATCTAGATTTGGAGAATCCGATGTCAAAAGGATTTCAATAGATTTTGGAGACATTCAATATCGGTAAATTAGTACAGAAGGCGTGGGTGTTTCTTAATAGGTCTTTTGTATAGAAAAACCGACTGAATTGTGTTTTGAGTTTTGATAGTTTGATGATGGTCTGTTTTGAGTTGGTCAGGTTTGCTTTAACGTAATCTAGACAAACACTATATCAGATTACGAGCATCTCATATTACGAGATTATAGATTCCATGTTTTCTAGATTCCATGTTTTAAAGATTCCATGTTTTCTAGATTCCATGTTTTAAAGATTCCATGTTTTCTAGATTCCATGTTTTAAAGATTCCATGTTTTCTAGATTCCATGTTTTAAAGATTCCATGTTTTCTAGATTCCATGTTTTAAAGATTCCATGTTTTCTAGATTCCATGTTTTAAAGATTCCATGTTTTCTAGATTCCATGTTTTAAAGATTCCATGTTTTCTAGATTCCATTTTCCAGTTTCCAGATTCCAGACTCCAGGTTTTAAAGATAGCCCATAAAACTTAGGTTCAATGCGGAAGAAAAAATTACCCTCAAAAACCGCAAAAAAGACAAGCCAATACCCTTGCAAAATGGCCAAAAATCGGTCAAAATTAAGGGTCTTGAAAACTTCGTTATTCTTCAAAAATAAATACTAAATCCTAACAGATTCACTCTGACCAGCTCCTAAGGGGTAAATAAGGTGTTTCTTCAAAAAATCGGCCCCAA
This sequence comes from Chrysaora quinquecirrha, assembly GCA_014526335.1. Lineage (NCBI taxonomy): Eukaryota > Metazoa > Cnidaria > Scyphozoa > Semaeostomeae > Pelagiidae > Chrysaora > Chrysaora quinquecirrha. Next base: position 650,208 of record JACTAT010000004.1, read on the forward strand.
TTGGGACGAAAAAGTTTCCCTCAAAAAAATGCCAAAAAGGCTATAGCCTTGCCTAATGGCCGAAAATCAGTCAAAATTACGGGTCTTGAAAACTTGTTTTTCTTCAGAAATAAATACTAAATCCTACCAGTTTCAACCTGACAAGCTCCTAAGGGGTTAATAAGGTGTTTCTCCATAAATTTAGGTCCAATTCGGAAGAAAAAAATTACTCTCAAAAATCGCCAAAGAGGCAACCCTATAGCCTTGCCTAATGGCCGAAAATCAGTCAAAATTAGGGGTCTTGAAAACTTGTTTTTCTTCAAAAATAAATACTACATCATACCCGACTCACCCTGACCAGCTTCTACGGGGCCTGACAAGCTCCTAAGGGGTTAATAAGGTGTTTCTCCATAAATTTAGGTCCAATTCGGAAGAAAAAAATTACTCTCAAAAATCGCCAAAGAGGCAACCCTATAGCCTTGCCTAATGGCCGAAAATCAGTCAAAATTAGGGGTCTTGAAAACTTGTTTTTCTTCAAAAATAAATACTACATCATACCCGACTCACCCTGACCAGCTTCTACGGGGTAAATAAGGTGTTTCTCCATAAATATAGGCTCAATTCTGAAGAAAAAATTAATATCCTGAAAAATTGCCAAATCACAAACCTATAGCCTTACCAAAAGGCCAAATTTGGTCAAAATTAGGTGTGTTGAAAAGTTTGTTTTTCTTCAAAAATAGTCCCTGAATCCTTCCAGATTTACCCTGGCTAGCTCCTAAGGGGTAAATAAGGCGTCTCTCCATAAAAATTAGGTCAAATTTGGGAGAAAAATTTTCCTCAAAAAGGGCCAAAAAAGGCAAGCCTATAGCCTTGACAAATGGCAACAATATGTCAAAATTAGAGTTCTTGACAACTTCGTTTTTTCTTAAAAAATAGTTACTGAATCCTACCAGATACACCCTGACCAAAACCTGAGGGCTAAATAAGGTGTTTCTCGACGAAATAAGGTCCAGTTTGGGTGAAAAATTTCCCTAAAAAAATCCTCAAAAAGGCAAGCCTATAGCCTTGCCAAATGGCAAAAAATTGGCCAAAATCAGGTGTTTCAAAAATTACCTTTTTTTCAAAACCTTACTAAATCTTACCAGATAATCCCTGACCAGCTCCTAAGGAGTAAATAAGGTGCTTCTCCATAATATTAGGTCCAATTCGGGCGAAAAATGCGTGTCAAAAATTGCCAAAAAGGCAAGCCTATAGCCTTGCGTAATGGCCGAAAATCAGTCAAAATTAGGGGTCTTAAAAACTTCAATTTTTTTTCAAAAAAGAGTTACTAAATAATACCAGATGCACCCAGACCCAGACAAGCTCCCAAGGGGTAGATAAGATGTTTCTCCATAAAATTAGCCCCAATTGAGGCGAAAAAAATTCCCTCAAAAAATAATTGCCAAAAAGGCAAGCTTATAGCCTTGCCAAATGGCCAAAATCGGTCAAAATTAGGAATCTTGAAAACTTCGTTTTTTCTTCAAAATAGATACTGAATCCTATCAGATTCACCTGACCAGCTCCAAAGGAGTAAATAACATGTTTCTCAATAAAAATAGGCCCAATTCGGGCAAACAATTTTCACTCAAAAAATTGCCAAAAAGGCAAGCCTTTAGCCTTGCAAAATGGCCAACAATATGTCAAAATTGGGGTTCTTGAAAACTTCCTTTTTCTTAAAAATAGTTACTAAATCCTATGAGATACACCCTGACCAAAACCTAAGGGATAAATAAGATGTTTCTCGATTAAATTAGGTCCAGTTCGGGCGAAAAATCTCCATTAAAAAGTCCTCAAAAAGGCAAGCCTATAGCCTTGCCGAATGGCCAAAAATCGGCCAAAATCAAGGGTTTGAAAAATATATTTTTTTCAACAGAATTACTACATCCTACCAGATACACCCTAACCAGCTTCTGAGTGGTAAATAATGTGTTACTCCATACAATTAGGTCCAATTCGGGGAAAAAGACTTTTCTCAAACAAGTGCCAAAAAGGGAAGCTTATAGCCTTGCCAAATGGCAAAAAAATTGATCAATATTAGGGGTCTTGAATACTTCGTTTTTTTTTTAAATAATTACTAAATCCAACCAGATACATCCTGACCAAAACCTGAGGGCGAAATAAGGTGTTTTTCGATGAAATTAGGTCCAGTTTGGGCGAAAAATTTCCCTCAACAAATCCTCAAAAAAGACAAGCCTATAGTTTTGCCAAATGGTAAAAATTCGGCCAAAATCAGGTTTTTCACATAGTACGTTTTTCTTCAAAAATAATCACTGAATCCCATCAGATACATACTGACCAGCTCCTAAGGGGTAAATAAGGTGTTTCTCCATGAAAATTAGGTCCTACAGCACATGGTGAAGGGTAATGCCCGAAACGTCGTAAATTTGTCTCTTTTTTCATGGTACTGAATCTTTTTAAGAAATTGTGCTGTTTTATTCATTCTTAAGTACCACACGCTACACCTATATAATATTAGGTCCTATTCGGGAGAAAAAACTTCCTCAAATATCGCCAAAAAAGGCAAGCCTATAGCCTTGCCAAATGGCAAAAATAGGTCAAAATTAGGGGTCTTGAAAACTTTCTTCTTCTTAAAAATAGTTACTAAATCCGACGAGATACACCCTGACCAAAACCTGAGGGCTAATAAGGTGTTTCTCAATGAAATAAGGTCCAGTTTGGGCTAAAAATTTCCCTAAAAAAATCCTCAAAAGGGCAAGCCTATAGCCTTGCCAAATGGCCAAAAATCGGCCAAAATCACGGGTTTGAAAAATATATTTTTTTCAACAGAATTACTACATCCTACCAGATACACCCTAACCAGCTTCTGAGTGGTAAATAATGTGTTACTCCATACAATTAGGTCCAATTCGGGGAAAAAGACTTTTCTGAAACAAGTGCCAAAAAGGGAAGCTTTTAGCCTTGCCAAGTGGCAAAAAAATTGGTCAATATTAGGGGGTCTTGAATACTTCGTTTTTTTTTTAAATAATTACTAAATCCAACCAGATACATCCTGACCAAAACCTGAGGGCGAAAAAAGGTGTTTTTCGATGAAATTAGGTCCAGTTTGGGCGAAAAATTTCCCTCAACAAATCCTCAAAAAAGGCAAGCCTATAGTTTTGCCAAATGGTAAAAATTCGACCAAAATCAGGTTTTTCACATAGTACGTTTTTCTTCAAAATAATCACTGAATCCCATCAGATACATACTGACCAGCTCCTAAGGGTAAATAAGGTGTTTCTCCATGAAAATTAGGTCCTACAGCACATGGTGAAGGGTAATGCCCGAAACGTCGTAAATTTGTCTCTTTTTTCATGGTACTGAATCTTTTTAAGAAATTGTGCTGTTTTATTCATTCTTAAGTACCACACGCTACACCTATATAATATTAGGTCCTATTCGGGAGAAAAAATTTCCTCAAATATCGCCAAAAAAGGCAAGCCTATAGCCTTGCCAAATGGCAAAAATAGGTCAAAATTAGGGGTCTTGAAAACTTTCTTCTTCTTAAAAATAGTTACTAAATCCGACGAGATACACCCTGACCAAAACCTGAGGGCTAATAAGGTGTTTCTCGATGAAATAAGGTCCATTTTGGGCGAAAAATTTCCCTAAAAAAATCCTCAAAAAGGCAAGCCTAATGGCCAAAAATTGGCCAAAATCAGGTGTTTCAAAAATTACCTTTCCTCCAAAAAGTTACTAAATCCTACCAGATACACCCTGACCAGCTCCTAAGGGGAAATAATGTGTTTCTCCATAAAAATCAAGCCCAATTCGGGAGAAAATAAGTCCCTCCAAAAATTGCAAAAAGGCAAGCCTATAGCCTTGCCAAATTGCCAAAATATGTCAACATTTGGGGTCTTGAAAACTTCCGTTTTCTTAAAAAAAGTTACTAAATCCTACGAGATTCACCCTGACCAAAACTTAAGGGCCAAATAAGGTGTTTTTCGATGAAATTAGGTCTAGTTCGGGCGAAAAATCTCCCTCAAAAAATACTCAAAAAGGCAAGCCTATAGCCTTGCCAAATGGCCAAAAGTCGGCCAAAATCAAGGGTTTCAAAAATATATTTTTTGCAACAAAATTACTACATCCTACCAGATACACTATAACCAGCTTCTAAGTGGTAAATAATGTGTTACTCCATACAATTAGGTCCAATTTGGGGGGAAAGATTTTTCTCAAACAAGTGCCAAAAAGGCAAGCCTATGGCCTTGCCAAATGGCAAAAAAATAGGTCAAAATTTTGGGTCTTGAATACTACGATTTTTCTTAAAGAATAAATACTAAATCCTACCAGATTCACCCTGACAGCTTGTAAGAGGTAAATAAGATGTTTTTCAATAAAATTAAGCCCAATTCGGGCGAAAAATGTGTCTCAAAATATTGCCAAAAAGGCAAGACTATAGCCTTGCCAAATGGCCATAAATAGGTCAAAATTAGGGGGTCTTGAAAACTTCGTTTTTCGTCAAAAATAATTACTAAATCCTACCAAATGCTCCCTGACCAGGTTCTAAGGGATATATAAGGTGTTTCTAAAAAAAATTAGGCCCATTCCGGGCCAATAAATTCCCTCAAGAAACTGTTAAAAGGCAAGCCAATAGCCTTGCAAAATGGCCAAAAATCAGTCAAAATTAGGGGTCTTGAAAACTTCGTTTTTCTTCAGAAATAAATACTAAATCCTACCAGATTCACCCTAACCAGCTTCCAAGGGGTAAAGAAGGTGTTTCTCCATTAAATTGGCACCAATTAGGGCGAAAAATATCTCTCGGAAAAATACCAAAAAGGCAAGCCTATAGCCTTGCCAAATGGCCAAAAACCGGTCAAAATTAGGTGTTTCAAAAATTACTTTGTTTTTCAAAAATTTCTGAATCCTACCAGATAAACCCTGACCAGCTTGTAAGGGGTTAATTAGGTGTTTCTTCATAAAAATTAGGTCCAATTCGGAAGAAAAAATTACCCTCAAAAAATTGCCAAAAAGGCAGGCCTACAGCCTTGCCTAATGGCCGAAAATCAGTCAAAATTAGGGGTCTTGAAAACTTGTTTTTCTTCAAAAATAAATACTACATCCTACCCGACTCACCCTGACCAGCTCGTAAGGTGTTTCTCTATAGAATTAACCACAATTCGGGCGAAAAATTTGTCGCAAGAAAGTGCCAAAAAGGAAAGTCTATAGCCTTGCCAAATGGCCAAAGACCGGCAGGGGCCGGAAGCATGGGGGCAGCGGGTGCAGCTACCCCTCTGCCCTCGGAAAAATTGCCCAATTCTTTTCTTTTCCTATTGTTTTGCCATAAAGTTGTTGCTTCTGCCCCTGCCGCCCTGCATTGCTTCCGGCGTCCTTAGACCGGCCAAAATTAGGTGTTTCAAAAATTACCTTTTTTTCAAAACCTTACTAAATCTTACCAGATAATCCCTGACCAGCTCCTAAGGAGTAAATAAGGTGCTTCTCCATAATATTAGGTCCAATTCGGGCGAAAAATGTGTGTCAAAAAATTGCCAAAAAGGCAAGCCTATAGCCTTGCGTAATGGCCGAAAATCAGTCAAAATTAGGGGTCTTGAAAACTTCAATTTTTTTTCCAAAAAAGTTACTAAATAATACCAGATGCACCCAGACCCAGACAAGCTCCCAAGGGGTAGATAAGATGTTTCTCCATAAAATTAGCCCCAATTGAGGCGAAAAAAATTCCCTCAAAAAATAATTGCCAAAAAGGCAAGCTTATAGCCTTGCCAAATGGCCAAAATCGGTCAAAATTAGGAATCTTGAAAACTTCGTTTTTTCTTCAAAAATAGATACTGAATCCTATCAGATTCACCCTGACCAGCTCCAAAGGAGTAAATAACATGTTTCTCAATAAAAATAGGCCCAATTCGGGCAAACAATTTTCACTCAAAAAATTGCCAAAAAGGCAAGCCTTTAGCCTTGCAAAATGGCCAACAATATGTCAAAATTGGGGTTCTTGAAAACTTCCTTTTTCTTAAAAATAGTTACTAAATCCTATGAGATACACCCTGACCAAAACCTAAGGGATAAATAAGATGTTTCTCGATTAAATTAGGTCCAGTTCGGGCGAAAAATCTCCATTAAAAAATCCTCAAAAAGGCAAGCCTATAGCCTTGCCGAATGGCCAAAAATCGGCCAAAATCAAGGGTTTGAAAAATATATTTTTTTCAACAGAATTACTACATCCTACCAGATACACCCTAACCAGCTTCTGAGTGGTAAATAATGTGTTACTCCATACAATTAGGTCCAATTCGGGGAAAAAGACTTTTCTCAAACAAGTGCCAAAAAGGGAAGCTTATAGCCTTGCCAAATGGCAAAAAAATTGGTCAATATTAGGGGTCTTGAATACTTCGTTTTTTTTTTTAAATAATTACTAAATCCAACCAGATACATCCTGACCAAAACCTGAGGGCGAAAAAAGGTGTTTTTCGATGAAATTAGGTCCAGTTTGGGCGAAAAATTTCCCTCAACAAATCCTCAAAAAAGGCAAGCCTATAGTTTTGCCAAATGGTAAAAATTCGACCAAAATCAGGTTTTTCACATAGTACGTTTTTCTTCAAAAATAATCACTGAATCCCATCAGATACATACTGACCAGCTCCTAAGGGGTAAATAAGGTGTTTCTCCATGAAAATTAGGTCCTACAGCACATGGTGAAGGGTAATGCCCGAAACGTCGTAAATTTGTCTCTTTTTTCATGGTACTGAATCTTTTTAAGAAATTGTGCTGTTTTATTCATTCTTAAGTACCACACGCTACACCTATATAATATTAGGTCCTATTCGGGAGAAAAAATTTCCTCAAATATCGCCAAAAAAGGCAAGCCTATAGCCTTGCCAAATGGCAAAAATAGGTCAAAATTAGGGGTCTTGAAAACTTTCTTCTTCTTAAAAATAGTTACTAAATCCGACGAGATACACCCTGACCAAAACCTGAGGGCTAATAAGGTGTTTCTCAATGAAATAAGGTCCAGTTTGGGCTAAAAATTTCCCTAAAAAAATCCTCAAAAAGGCAAGCCTATAGCCTTGCCAAATGGCCAAAAATCGGCCAAAATCACGGGTTGGAAAAATATATTTTTTTCAACAGAATTACTACATCCTACCAGATACACCCTAACCAGCTTCTGAGTGGTAAATAATGTGTTACTCCATACAATTAGCTAGGTCCAATTCGGGGAAAAAGACTTTTCTCAAACAAGTGCCAAAAAGGGAAGCTTAAAGCCTTGCCAAATGGCAAAAAATCAGTCAAAATTAGAGGTTTTGAAAACGTCGTTTTTTCTAAAAAAAAATAGTTACTAAATCCTACCAAATTCATCCTGACCAGCTCCTGAGAGGTACATAAGGTGTTTTTCCATAAAAATTAGGCCCAATTCGGGCGAAAATAAGTCCCTCCAAAAATTGCAAAAAGGCAAGCCTATAGCCTTGCCAAATTGCCAAAAATCGTTCAAAATTAGGGGTCTAGAAAACTTCATTTTTTCTTCAAAAATCATTTCTAAATCCTACAAGATTTACCCTGAGCAGCTCCTAAGGGTTAAATAGGGTGCTTATCTATCAATTATTTCCAATAAGAGCGACAGCACTTCCATCAAAAAATCATCAAAAGGCAAACCTATAGCCTTGCCAAATGGCCAAAAATCGGCCAAATTCAGGTATCACAAAAAAAACCTTTTTGCAAAGGTTACTAAATCATACCAGATACACCCTGACCAGCTCCTAAGGGGTAAATAAGGTGTTTCTCCATATAAATAAGGTCCAATTGGGGAGAAAAAGTTCCCTCAAAAATTGCCAAAAAAGGAAAGCCTACAGCCTTGTCAAATGGACTAAAAGGAAGTCAAAATTGCAGGTCTTGAAAACTTCGATTTTCCTCAAAAACAGTTACTAAATCCTACCGGATCCACCCTGACCAGCTCCTAAGGGTGAAATAAGGTGTTTCTCCATAAAATTAGGCCCAATTCGGAAGAAAAAATTTCCCTCAAGAATCGCCAAAAAGGCAAGCCAATAGCTTTGCCAAATGGCCAAAAATCGGTCAAAAACAGGTGTTTCAACAATTACCTTTTTTACACAAAGTTACTAAATCCTACCAGATACACACTGATTAGCCCCTAAGGGGAAAAAATGTTTCTCTATAAAAATCAGGCTCAATTCGGGAGAAAAAGTTTTCCTCAAGAATCGCCGAAAAGGCAAGCCTATAGCTTGCCAAATCCCCATAAATCGGTCAAAATTAGGGGTCTTGAAAACCTCATTTTTTATTCAGAAATAGTTACTAAATCCTATCAGATTGACCCGGACCAGCATCAATGGGGTAAATAAGGTGTTTCTCCATAAAATTAGGGTCAATTCGGGCGAAAAAAATTCCCTCAAAAAATAACTGCTAAAAGGGCAAGCCTATAGCCTTGACAAATAGCTAAAAATCTGTCAAAATTAGGGGTGTTGAAAAGTTCGTTTTTCTTCAAAAATAGTTACTAAAACCTATCAGATTAACGATGACCAGCTCCTAAGGGGGAAAATAAGGCGTTTCTCCAGCAATTACGTCCAATAAAGGCGGAAACACTTCCCTAAAAAATCGCCAAAAAGGCAAGCCTATAGCTTTGTCAAATGGCAAATATCGGACAAAATCAATTGTTTCATAAAATACCTTTTTTCATATAGTTACTAAATCCTACAAGATACACCCTGACTAGCTCATTAGGGGAAAATAAGGCGTTTGTCTATACAATCAGGCCCAATTCGTGAGAAAAAAATTCTTTCAAAATTGCCAAAAAAGAAAGCCTATATCCTTGCCAAATCCCCAAAAATCGGTCAAAATTAGGGGTGTTGAAAACCTCGTTTTTTCTTCAGAAATAGTTACTAAATCCTATCAGATTCACCCTGACCAGCTCCAAAGGAGTAAATAACATGTTTCTCAATAAAAATAGGCCCAATTCGGGCAAACAATTTTCACTCAAAAAATTGCCAAAAAGGCAAGCCTATAGCCTTGCAAAATGGCCAACAATATGTCAAAATTGGGGTTCTTGAAAACTTCCTTTTTCTTAAAAATAGTTACTAAATCCTATGAGATACACCCTGACCAAAACCTAAGGGCTAAATAAGATGTTTCTCGATTAAATTAGGTCCAGTTCGGGCGAAAAATCTCCATTAAAAAATCCTCAAAAAGGCAAGCCTATAGCTTTGCCGAATGGCCAAAAATCGGCCAAAATCAAGGGTTTGAAAAATAAATTTTTTTCAACAGAATTACTACTGGCCAAAAATGTTGGATTGGGCTAGTCCCAGACTGCTTCACTGGTGCGCGCGCATTGTTTCTAATTATGATAATTATTCTATTATTCTTTGGGTGTGTTAATCAGGTTCAGTTGTGATGTGAGAAGCGAGGAGTTGCTAAGTTTCAAGATTGAGAAATCATGTTAAAACCAGAAGTAATAATCTTAACTACTAATTTGTAAATATGTTCTGTTGCTTTTCGTTATGTATAAAGTTTGAAGGAAATGACAAGTCTTTTTCCTGGATTAGTCTTCTTCAATTTATTTAAACTCCACAACATTTGGCGCCCGCAACGTGGAGGCAAATGAACTCGACTCTGAAATATGGATGGAGAAGACTTAGAACGAACGAAAAGAACACGAGCAGGACACCGTGCTGCAGCAACCCGCTTACAGAACGAAGCCCAAGATATTTTGAATTTAGATGAAGTAGACGAGGATAGTTTAACTCGACTTCAATTAATCGCGGAAACTTTACGTGGAAAAATAGAAACACTCAAAGAACTCGACGCAAAATTATTGGGAATAATCGAAATTGGAGAAATAGAAACAGAAATAAGTACATCAACAGAAACCGAGCTGAGAATCAAACAGACAATCAAAAAGATTGAGTCATACGACCATATTTCAGTCGCAGATCAAGAGGAAAATGGATCGCAGTCAGCAACGTCTGATAGAAGAAGCAGTATTAATCAGATTGAAAATGACGATGGTATCAGTCATCCTCCTTCATCACGTCCTTCGTCACCAGCATTATCAGAAGCTTCTAATACTTCAAGCCAACAGAGAGGAGCTGGAAATAAAACAAAGCTGCCTAAAATCACACTACCTAAATTCAGCGGAGAAATTACGAAATTCCTTCCTTCTGGGAAAGCTTTGAAAGCATGGTTGATCGAAACGATGATCTCTCACAAGTTGACAAATTCAACTATTTGCAAAGATGCCTAGAAGGCCAAGCAGCTAGAGCGTTAGAGGGTCTTCCTATCAGAGATTCTACTTACAAGACAGCCATTCAGATTATCAAAGAACGTTTCGGAAATAAGCAGAAAATAATCAGTAGTCATATGGAACAACTTATGAAAATAAAAGCATGTGAAAATGAAAACGTTGTTCAATTAAGGATGGTCTATGATCAGATTAAAATCCAGATTCGTGGACTAGAGGCATTGGGGGTCACAGCTGATAAATACGGCAGTTTATTGATCCCAGTCTTGATGGCCAGATTACCACAACAAATATCTTTGGAAATCGCAAGACATACTTCCCAGGACGTATGGAGCCTTGGAGAATTGATGGATTTATTAAGAAAGGAAGTAGAAGCGAGAGAAATAAATGAAGAAGTCTCGGTGAAAGAAAAGAAAGGAATTACTTCACGTCAGTCTCAACCTACAGCGGCATCTCTGACCACAAAACTAGCAGTTCATCATCAACTTCACCAACATGTGTATTCTGTAACAGAAGGCATTTTCAGCCCAATGTAGAACGGTTACAGATATCAATCAGAGAAAAGAAATCGTCAAAAGACCGGACGTTGTTTTCGATGTTTAAACTCAGGCCACATCGCCAAGAAATGTGACGCAAACGGCCTTTGCAGAATCTGCAATCGCAAACACCATACTTCACTCTGCGAACAGAAGAATGAGAAAAGAAAGAAGATACTACTAGCATCACCAATACAGAAGAACAAGTTACAACTGCTACTTCAGCAAAAGCAAAAGCGAATGGAATTTTGTTGCAAACTGCAAGGACATATGTTTTTTGTCAAAATAACCAAGATAAATTGCCGGTAAGAATTCTTTTGACACAGGTAGTCATCGTAGCTACATAAGCACCAGATTATTGAGTAGATTAGGGCTTAAGGCACAAGGCAAAGAATCGTTAAATCTTAATACGTTCGGATCTAGTAGATTTCGTAAGATAACTTGTGAACGCGTTACTTGCTACCTTGAAACGTTAGGAGGCGAGCGTGTAGAACTTGCAGCACTATCGCAACAGCGCATTTGTTCTCCCGTCAAGCCACTGTCAAATGTCTCCAACTTTCCCCAGTTTTCTGGTCTCAGGTTAGCGGATCAGTTCATAGAAGGTAGTAGTGATAGTGAAGAGATAGATATTTTAATAGGTATGGATCAGTATCATACATTCGTCACAGGTGAAGTTATTAGAGAAGGTAGTTTGGTAGCTATCCAGAGTAGTTTTGGCTGGATTCTTTCAGGACCTTTAGAGTCTAATTCTGCATTTAGTAACAACATGTTTGTTAATTCTAATCTCATTCTAGAAGGAATTGATAATGATGATTGTTATTCAAGGGAAACAGAGATAATTGATTCGTTTAAGCAGGCATTTGAACAACATACAGATGAAACACACGAAGATGATGACTTGGAAATCGAAAGGAGAAGGTTTGTAGATTCGTGTAAAATTCAATTTAATGGTGAGAGGTATGAAGTGAACCTTCCCTTCAGAATTGATTCGAAGGAAAATCTTTCGGATAATAGAAATCTTTGTGAAAGGCGTCTTAAATCTTTACATTCTCGTTTAAAAGTTGATGAGCAATTGCTCGAATCTTATGATAAAGTTTTTCAGGATCAGTTGACTGTGGGCATAATTGAAAGAGTTCCCAAATCAGAAGAAAACAAAGAAGAAGTTTTTGTCTTGCCGCATCACGGAGTTGTAAAGGAGCAGCGAGAAACGACAAAGTTGAGAATAGTTTTTGACGCAAGTGCAAAATCCTCATCAAATTCATTGTCGCTAAACGACCATCTAGAGGTTGGTCCCAATTATCTACCACTACTTTTTGATCTTTTGATTTCTTTTAGAAGCCATCCGATTCAAATAGCGGCAGACATACAACAGGCTTTCCATCAGATTCTCATAAGAGAAACCGACAGGGATTTCTTGAGATTTTATTGGTTTGATGATATTAAATCCGAAACACCTTCTATTGTTCAGTTTCGTTTTACAAGGCTGCCCTTTGGGCTTACATCGTCACCTGCAATTTTAGCTGCTACTCTCAGTGCGCACATAAACAACTATCGCAGTGTTTATCCCAATATCATTGACAAAATCGACCGCTTTTATGTTGACGATTTGATTACGGGTTGTGAAACTATTGACGAAGGTATAGAAATTTATGAAGTCGCCAGGGAAATAACAAAGGATGCAGGGTGTAATCTGAGAAAATGGACTTCCAATTCTAAGGAATTGGTCGAGATTATAAACAAAAGGGAAGGCGTAGTTGGACAAGAGAACACTTTCTCTCTTGATAGTCATGCCAAGGTTTTAGGGGTGAATTGGAACACCAATTATGATACAATTTTTTATGATTTCAGCGAGTTACAGATTTATTCAAATGCGTTACCTATCACAAAGCGATCTTTGTTGAAAATAACAGCTAAGATTTTCGATCCGATTGGATCTTTGAATCCCTTTTTGATTAACTTGAAATGTCTATTTCAGAAATTAGCTTTGGAAAAAATTCCTTGGGATGAAGAACTTACAGGGGAATTTCGCTCGAAATATTTAAATTTGCTTTCGCAATTGAACGATTTGTCAAGTATATCTATTCCTAGATATTATTTTAAAGGAAAGGGCATCACAAACGTTCAACTTCACGGTTTTTCTGATGCTAGCGAAAGTGCCTATGCTTCTGTAATTTATATCAGAACCGAATATGTCGACGGTGAAGTTGAAGTCAAATTTGTATCTTCAAAGGTTCGTGTAGCCCCAATTAAGCGTCTAAGCATTCCAAGGATAGAGCTTTTGGGGACCTGTCTCCTGTCTAAACATATAAACGAAGTAAAATCAGCTCTTAACGTTCCGAGTTATACAGGTCAAATTGAGATATATCTGTGGACAGATTCTATAACGAGTCTTTGTTGGATCAAGAATATCAAACTGTGGAAACAATTTGTAAGGAACAGGGTTGATCAGATTCTAAAACATTCGGATCGTGATCAGTGGAGATTCTGTCCAGGAAATCTAAATCCAGCGGATATTCCTTCAAGAGGTATCCGGGGGAGCAAACTCGTCAATAATCAAACATGGTGGATTGGTCCTAAATTTCTAGTTTTACCACGATCAGAATGGCCTCCATCAGTAGCAACGGATAAACAGCAAGAAATGATCGTAATGGAGGAATCTGTCAAGAACCCCCCAGAATTAACGGTTGCACTGATAACTACAAACAATGATGTAGAAAAGGTTAAGGACATACTAGATATGAAGAGGTACAGCAACATAACTAAGGTTATTAGAGTTTTAGCTTGGGTTCGGAGGTTTATTTCTCGTTGTAGAAAATCTACTGTTAATACAGAGTCGGAGCTAAGTGCTTCAGAGATAATGAGTGCGGAAAATGTATTAATTCGAAGTGTTCAATCTGAGTGTTTTGATAAGGAGTTACGCTATTTGCGTGGGAATAAGGAAAGTTCGGCAATAAAGGCACCTCAACTTGTGTCGCAATTCAACCTTTTCATTGATGACCATGATATCTTAAGATGTAAGACAAGACTCAAAAATGCAGCCGTCAATATTGAAAGTCGGGAACCTATTTTATTACCTTCGAAACACATAATTTCTGAATTGATAGTGCAACACTATCATAACCTCGTATTTCATAATGGAATAAGTGAAACCTTAAATGCTATTCGTCACAAATATTGGATTTTACGAGGACGAGAAACTGTTAAGAAACTGGTGAGGAGATGTATCACTTGTAAACGATTGGAGGGTATAGCTTTCAAAACAATACCACTTAATGATTTACCGAATATTCGTGTTGATGATGGACCTCCTTTTATTAATACAGGTATAGATTTCGCAGGGCCTTTGTTCATTGAGGATCCTCGCACGAAATTGAATTCAAAGGTCTATATTTGCTTGTTCACTTGTATGTCTACAAGAGCGATACATTTGGAACTGGTGGAAAATCTAACTGTTGATTCTTTTCTATGCGCATTTCGAAGATTTGTTTCTCGTAGAGGTTTACCAAGATTATTAATATCAGACAATGCGAAAACATTCAAGTCGGCTTCGAAAGAGGTAAGACAAATCAAAATTTCTAATGAAGTTGAAAAATATCTGGTAAATAACAACATCTCATGGCATTTTAATGTACCCTTAGCTGCATGGCAAGGTGGTACATGGGAACGTTTGATACGATCTGTCAAACGGTGTTTGAAGAAGGTAATCGGTAGAGCCAAGTTAACTTTTCAAGATTTGCATACTTTGATTGTAGAAGTAGAATGCACCATTAATTCACGTCCGATTACGTATGTATATGATGACACAGAAGGTATTTCATATCCTTTAACACCAGGGCAACTCATTTCAGGATATAGTGTTACTAGAACTCCAAACGACAAACACTTTGAAGTGGTAAGTACCAACGAATCTTTAACGAGAAGAGTTAAACATCAATCTCAAATTCTAAGACATTTTGTAAAGCGTTGGAAGGGTGAGTACTTGTTGAGCTTAAGAGAAGTTCTGAGTTCCAGTAATGGGAGTCATCCTAAGATAGAAGTAGGTGATGTAGTTGTAGTCCAGGATGCACAGACTAAGCGACAGTTTTGGAAACTAGGAAAGGTTGAAGAACTGATAGTTGGCAAAGACGGCAATGTTCGCGCCGCGAAGGTTAGAGTACCTGCAGCGAAAGGCATCAAAGCTAGCGTGCTAACGCGTGCGCTGCAGCATTTATTTCCTTTGGAAATTCCGTGTAACGAGTTAAATAAACATGGTAGTGTATCTACAGAATCGGTAGATAATTTGTCTGATTCAGTAAAAGCAGCTGAAAGTAGAGTTAAATCGAATCGACGTAACGCAGCTGTTGTTGGTGAAATTAACAGACGTTTAAACTCGATGTAGCTTATTATATATTTCTTATTTTCATTGTAACATTATCATATTCTTCGTTGTTTACTTTGTAGAACAACCGGGGGAGTATGTTGGATTGGGCTAGTCCCAGACTGCTTCACTGGTGCGCGCGCACCATTGTTTCTAATTATGATAATTATTCTATTATTCTTTGGGTGTGAATCAGGTTCAGTTGTGATGTGAGAAACGAGGAGTTGCTAAGTTTCAAGATTGAGAAATCATGTTAAAACCAGAAGTAATAATCTTAACTACTAATTTGTAAATATGTTCTGTTGCTTTTCGTTATGTATAAAGTTTGAAGGAAATGACAAGTCTTTTTCCTGGATTAGTCTTCTTCAATTTATTTAAACTCCACAACAAAGGTTACTAAATCATATCAGATACACCCTGACCAGCTCCTAAAGGGTAAATAATAAGGTGTTTCTCTATAAAATTAGGCCCAATTCGGGCAAAATATTTCCCTTAGCAATAGCTGAAAAGGCAAGCCTATAGCCTTGCCAAAAGGCCAAAAACAGTCAAAATTAGAGGTCTTGAAAATTTCATTTTTCATCGAATATAGTTACTAAATCCTTGCCGATTCACCCTCATCAGCTCCGAAGGGGTAAATAAGGTATTTCTTCGTAAAAATTAGGACCAATTCGGGCGAAAAAAGTTACCTCAAAAAAGTGCCAAAAAGGCAAGCCTATAGCCTTGCCAAAGGGCCAAAAATCGGCCAAAGTCTGGTGTTTAAAAAATAACATTTCTGTCAAAAGTTGCTAAATCCTAATTGATACACCCTGACCAGCTCCGAAGGGTAAATAAGGGATTTCTCCATAAAATTAGGCAAAATTCGGGCGAAAACATTTCCCTCAAAAAATTGCCAAAAAGGCAGGCCTAAAGCCATGCCGAATGGCCAAAAATCGGTCAAAATTAGGGGCTTTGAAAACTTCATTTTTTCTTCAAAACAAGTTACTAAATCCTACCAGTATTCAACCTGACTAGCTTCTAAAGGGTAAATAAGATGTTTCTCGATGAAAATTAGGTAAAATTCGGGAGAAGTAATTTCCCTCAAAAAAAGCCAAAAAGGCAAGCTTAAAGCCTTGCCAAATGGCAAAAAATCAGTCAAAATTAGAGGTTTTGAAAACGTCGTTTTTTCTAAAAAAAATAGTTACTAAATCCTACCAAATTCATCCTGACCAGCTCCTGAGAGGTACATAAGGTGTTTTTCCATAAAAATTAGGCCCAATTCGGGTGAAAATAAGTCCCTCCAAAAATTGCAAAAAGGCAAGCCTATAGCCTTGCCAAATTGCCAAAAATCGTTCAAAATTAGGGGTCTAGAAAACTTCATCTTTCTTCAAAAATCATTTCTAAATCCTACAAGATTTACCCTGAGCAGCTCCTAAGGGTTAAATAGGGTGCTTATCTATCAATTATTTCCAATAAGAGCGACAGCACTTCCATCAAAAAATCATCAAAAGGCAAACCTATAGCCTTGCCAAATGGCCAAAAATCGGCCAAATTCAGGTATCACAAAAAAACCTTTTTTCAAAGGTTACTAAATCATACCAGATACACCCTGACCAGCTCCTAAGGGGTAAATAAGGTGTTTCTCCATATAAATAAGGTACAATTGGGGAGAAAAAGTTCCCTCAAAAATTGCCAAAAAAGGAAAGCCTACAGCCTTGTCAAATGGACTAAAAGGAAGTCAAAATTGCAGGTCTTGAAAACTTCGATTTTCCTCAAAAACAGTTACTAAATCCTACCGGATCCACCCTGACCAGCTCCTAAGGGTGAAATAAGGTGTTTCTCCATAAAATTAGGCCCAATTCGGAAGAAAAAATTTCCCTCAAGAATCGCCAAAAAGGCAAGCCAATAGCTTTGCCAAATGGCCAAAAATCGGTCAAAAACAGGTGTTTCAACAATTACCTTTTTTACACAAAGTTACTAAATCCTACCAGATACACACTGATTAGCCCCTAAGGGAAAAAATGTTTCTCTATAAAAATCAGGCTCAATTCGGGAGAAAAAGTTTTCCTCAAGAATCGCCGAAAAGGCAAGCCTATAGCTTGCCAAATCTCCATAAATCGGTCAAAATTAGGGGTCTTGAAAACCTCATTTTTTATTCAGAAATAGTTACTAAATCCTATCAGATTGACCCGGACCAGCATCAATGGGGTAAATAAGGTGTTTCTCCATAAAATTAGGGTCAATTCGGGCGAAAAAAATTCCCTCAAGAATCGCCAAAAAGGCAAGCCAATAGCTTTGCCAAATGGCCAAAAATCGGTCAAAAACAGGTGTTTCAACAATTACCTTTTTTACACAAAGTTACTAAATCCTACCAGATACACACTGATTAGCCCCTAAGGGGAAAAAATGTTTCTCTATAAAAATCAGGCTCAATTCGGGAGAAAAAGTTTTCCTCAAGAATCGCCGAAAAGGCAAGCCTATAGCTTGCCAAATCTCCATAAATCGGTCAAAATTAGGGGTCTTGAAAACCTCATTTTTTATTCAGAAATAGTTACTAAATCCTATCAGATTGACCCGGACCAGCATCAATGGGGTAAATAAGGTGTTTCTCCATAAAATTAGGGTCAATTCGGGCGAAAAAAATTCCCTCAAAAAATAACTGCTAAAAGGGCAAGCCTATAGCCTTGACAAATAGCTAAAAATCTGTCAAAATTAGGGGTGTTGAAAAGTTCGTTTTTCTTCAAAAATAGTTACTAAAACCTATCAGATTAACGATGACCAGCTCCTAAGGGGGAAAATAAGGCGTTTCTCCAGCAATTACGTCCAATAAAGGCGGAAACACTTCCCTAAAAAATCGCCAAAAAGGCAAGCCTATAGCCTTGTCAAATGGCAAATATCGGACAAAATCAATTGTTTCATAAAATACCTTTTTTCATATAGTTACTAAATCCTACAAGATACACCCTGACTAGCTCATTAGGGGAAAATAAGGCGTTTCTCTATACAATCAGGCCCAATTTGTGAGAAAAAAATTCTTTCAAAATTGCCAAAAAAGAAAGCCTATATCCTTGCCAAATCCCCAAAAATCGCTCAAAATTAGGGGTGTTGAAAACCTCGTTTTTTCTTCAGAAATAGTTACTAAATCCTATCAGATTGACCCTGACCAGCACCAAAGGGGTAAATAAGGTGTTTCTCCATAAAATTAGGGTCAATTCGGGCTAAAACAATTCCCTCAAAAAATAATTGCCAAAAGGGCAAGCCTATCGCCTTGCCAAATGGCAAAAAATCGGTCAATATTAAAGGTCTTGAAAATTCGTTTTTTCTGCATTGATAGTTACTAAATCCTAACAGATTCACCCTGGCCGCCTCCTAAGGGGTAAATAAGGTGTTTCTCTATAAAGATCAGCTCCAAATGGGGCGAAGAATTGCTCTAAAAAATAGCCAAAAGGGCAAGCCAATTGCCTTGCAAAATGGCAAAAAAATGGTCAAAATTAGATGTTTCAAAAATTACCTTTTTTTTAAAAGTTACTAAATCCTACCAGATAAATCCTGACAAGCTGTTAAGGGGTAAATAAGGTGTTTCTCCATGAAAATTAGATCCAATTCGGAAGAAAAAATTAGTACCCTGAAAAATCGCCAAAACACAAGCCTATAGCCTTGTCAAATGGCAAAAGATCGGTAAAAATTGGTGGTCTTGAAAACCTAGTTTTTTCTTACAAAATAGTTATTCAATCCTGCCAAATTCACCCTAACCAGGTCCTAGGATGTAAATAAGGTGCTCATTCATAAATTAGGCCCAATTCGGGGGAAAAAATATCCCTCAAAAAATTGCAAAAAAGGCAAGCCTATAGCCATGCCAAATGGCCAAATGCCGGTCAAAATGAGGTGTTTCAAAAATTAACTTTTTTCAAAAAGTTGCTAAATCCTAAAAGATACACCCTGACCTGCTCCTAAGGAGTAAATAAGGTCTTTCTCCATAAAAGTTAGGTCCAATGCGGAAGAAAAAATTACCCTCAAAAATCGCAAAAAAGGCAAGCCTATACCGTTGCAAAATGGCCAAAAATCGGTCAAAATTAAGGGTCTTGAAAACTTCGTTATTCTTCAAAAATAAATACTCAATCCTAACAGATTCACTCTGACCAGCTCCTAAGGGGTAAATAAGGTGATTCTCCAGGAAAATTAGATCCAATTCGGAAGAAAAAATTAGTACCCTGAAAAATCGCCAAAACACAAGCCTATAGCCTTGTCAAATGGCAAAAGATCGGTAAAAATTGGTGGTCTTGAAAACCTAGTTTTTTCTTACAAAATAGTTATTCAATCCTGCCAAATTCACCCTAACCAGGTCCTAGGAGGTAAATGAGGTGCAAATTCATAAATTAGACCCAATTCGGAGGAAGAAATATCCCTCAAAAAAAAAATTGCCAAAAAGGCAAGCCTATTGCCTTGCCAAATGGCTAAATGCCAGTCAAAATTAGGTGTTTCAAAAATTCAAAAAGTTACTAAATCCTACAAGATACACCCTGACCAGCTCCTAAGGAGTAAATAAGGTCTTTCTCCATAAAACTTAGGACCAATGCGGAAGAAAAAATTACCCTAAAAAATCGCAAAAAAGGAAAGTCTATAGCCTTGCCAAATGGAAAAAATCGGTCAAAATTACGGGTCTTGAATGCTACGATTTTTCTTAAAAAATAGTTACTAAATCCAACCAGATACATCCTGACCAAAACCTGAGGGCTAAATAAGGTGTTTCTCGATGAAATTAGGCGCAATTCGGGCGAAAAAGTTTCACCAAAAAAATTTCCAAAAAGGCAAGCCTATAGCCTTGCCCAATGGCCAAAAATCGATCAAAATTAGGGGTCTTGAAAACTTTCTTTTCTTAAAAAATAGTTACTAAATCCTACGAGATACACCCTGACCAAAACCTGAGGGCGAAACAAGGTGTTTTTCGATGAAATTAGGTCCAGTTTGGGTGAAAAATTTCCCTCAACAAATCCTCAAAAAAGGCAAGCCTTTAGTCTTGCCAAATGGTAAAAATTCGGCCAAAATCAGGTTTTTCAAATAGTAGCTACGTTTTTCTTCAAAAGTAATCACTGAATCCCATCAGATACATCCTGACCAGCTCCTAAGGGGTAAATAAGGTGTTTCTCCATGAAAATTAGGTCCTATTCGGGAGAAAAAATTTCCTCAAATATCGCCAAAAAAGGCAAGCCTATAGCCTTGCCAAATGGCCAAAATAGGTCAAAATTAGGGGTCTTGAAAACTTTCTTTTTCTTAAAAAATAGTTACTAAATCCTACGAGATACATCCTGACCAAAAACTGAGGGCGAAATAAGGTGTTTCTCGATGAAATTACGTCCAGTTCGGGCGAAATATTTCCCTCAAAAAAATCCTCAAAAAGGCATGCCTATAGCATAGCCAATTGCCAAAAATCGGCCAAAATCAAATTGCCTTTTTTTCAAAACCTTACTAAATCCTACCAGATACACCCTGACCAGCTCCTAAAGGGAAAATAATCTATGAAAATTAGGCCCAATTCGGGAGAAAAAATTTCCCTCAAAAATTTCCAAAAAGGGAATCCTATAGCCTTGTTAAATGGCCAAAAATCGGCCAAAATTAGGGGTGTTGAAAACTTCGTTTTTTCTTCAGAAATAAAAACTAAATCCTACCTGATTTACCCTGAGCAGCTCATAAGGGGTAAACAAGGTGTTTTTCCATATAAGGGCGACAAAAATTCCCTCAAATAATCGTCAAAAAGGCAAGCCTATGGTCTTGCCAAATGGCCAAAAATCGGCCAAAATCAGGTATTTCAAAATAACCTTTTTTTCAAAATGTTACTATATCATACCAGATACACCCTGACCAGCTCCTAAGAGGTAAATAAGGTGTTTCTCCGTAAAAATAAGTCCCAATTTCCCTAAAAAAATCTTCTGAAAGCAAAAGTCCATACCCTTACCAATTGGCAAACAACCAACCTAAATCAAGGGTCTTGAAAGCTTCATGTCTTTAAAACATACTAAATCCTACCAGATACCCCCTAACCAGAGTCTAGAGGGTAAAATAGTGTTTCTCCGTAAATTTAGGTCCAATTTGGGTAAAAAAATATCCCTTCAGAAATCGCCAAAAATTCAAGTCTATGGCCTTGCAAAATGGCAAAAATTCAACCGAAATCAGATGTTTAAAAAAATTCACTTTAATTCAAAAAAGTTATTAAATCCTACCAGACTAGCTCATAGGGTAAAATATACAAGTCGTATGCCCTTCCAACGCTATAATTAAGCTTTGTATTTAATGAAATAGGAGACAAAGAAACAAACCAATATCCAACAGGCTTTTCAATAGCGTAGCCTCCACTGATAACTGATTTGTTTTATCAGTTTGAGTTTTGATTTTGACGGTAGATAACGCAGACTAGCATAAAGCAGTACGGGCGGGAGGTTCTTTCAGAAAAAATGGGTACAGGTGAGCCTCCGGGAGATCGAAAGGTGCACCAGAATGGATACCTGTTGATCGTAAAATATACAAATCCGAAAAGATGGCTGGACTAAAATAGTGGTCATATAGACGAACGTCATTACTATGATCTTCAACTGGATCTTTCATACGGAATACCGGGGGATTGCTCAAGGCCGCCGAGAGTCGAATTTGAAATAGAATATCGACCCCAAACAAAACCTCGATTAAAATATGACCGGATAGGCTACCCGAGACAAAAATGCTACCTGAAATTTTTAAAATGATGCCCGAATGTACCTATACCGAAACTGGCAAGAAGGATACCCGGAAAGTATCCGAAATCATCAAAACCCTACCCAAATGAGCAGCTCATATGTACCCAACCGCACTACGGAAGAATCCCACCCCCGGGGTAGTACCTCGTCTCGTGGTACATTTTGCTCCCAGATTGTTCTTTAATCATACTGTACCCATTCGATTGCTGCATAACGAAATAACAAAGAAACAGTTAACTTCAAAAAATTTTACTAAATAGCAGTTAACACTTAAGAAAATAAATTAGCCGAAAAACAGCTAACAGTTGAATTATTTGCGCAGGAGATAGAGTTGCCACGGGACAGAAAACCCACCATTTACGAAAGAAAAAATGACTTGGTTTTGCAAAATCCTGCCACATTTTTTTATTTTAAAGCTTTCTGTTTAACTTTTATTATTATTATGATGATAATGATAATCATGATCACGATTCTTATCTCATGATTATAGTGATGACAATGATTGCTTGATTGATTGACGATAATGATGATGATGACGAAAACGATGAAGTTGATGATAATTATGATGATTATGATGGTGGCAGTGTTGGCGACGATGATACTATTGGTGAAGATGATAGTGATGATGATAATGGTGATTATGATTTTACGATTATAGATGATGATGATGACGATAATGAAGAAGAAAATGATGAAACATGTTTTATAACTCTTAAATCTATATAAAAGTTAATATAACAACTAACTGTAAAATTTTGCTTCAATAACACTGTTCAGGAATTACTCTAATAACACTTAACATTAAACCCCCATATTTACCGATACTTATATATATTGGATTATATTGGATTATTTACCCAGAGTTGCAAAGGGTTACCAATATGGTCATTGAACCAACCATTAGGTTAGTCATCTGGGGTGGGCATAATCTTGCATTCCCATCATCTCAAAGAAATTGTTGAATAAAATCATTAAAAAAAATTTGCATCGCAGACGGACAGCAATATTCATTATTTATAGGCAACTTCAAATCAAATTATTTGATAGCACTTTTGTCAAAATCTCAAAAACAAATAAATTGATTTGATGATTATTGAAGTAAATTTCAATAATGTCTAATAAATATTATACGATATTGAAAATGAGAATTTCTTGGAAATTGTTTGCGAGATCCATGTCTAAGACGTAATTAAGGCAAACCAGAATGTCGCCCCCAGAGTGGTGAATCATAATTCCCATTAGACGATTAGACTTACCCTAAGTATAAATCTTTCCTTAACCGAACACAGTCATGCCAGAAATATCATGGCGCTGCGGAGGAGACAAAGAGAAAAGTGAACGGAGATTTTTCCTGAACAGGCGGACAGATTTCTGTCCGCCAGCATTCTCTTTGATGCTGTACATGGACAATTCAGCAGCATTCAAATAAAACAAAGCAAATTAGAGGAGTAATCGTAGCATGAAAATTGCAAGGGGCTTTCTTATTTGCGTAGATAACATAAACAGAATTAATTAATAAAAGGGCCTTTAAAACCTTTTGTAAAATTTGCCTGAGAAATATCTATTCCTTTCATTCACTGCTTAACAATTGTTATCATACCTCCTGAGAATTTGCAGAAATAACAAACCTCCAGCAAACTCATTAATTATTCATGACCTGCACAAGAGTACAAGTCTAAATCTCCGTTCACTTTTCTCACTGTCTCCTCCGCAACGCTGTCACATTTCGGTTATGAATTCGCCGGGGGGGGGGGGGGGTACTTCAATATGTAGACATACTGGACGTGCCGCTCATATGGATGGGTCTTTTCGCCTGAAATTCTCTACACATGGGTCTGATATTCTGCTCGATTCTGGTTGATGGGTTGGTATTTTAGGATTTTCTTACTAATAGGTCCCATAATGATTTACCGCAAAGTGGCTGACAGCCTTTCTACTGTGTTTTTTGCTTTCGAAACGATGAATTAACAGCAACAACAGAACTCGGTCACATTGATTGCAAAAATCGCCGTCAGATTCGATTTTGCGAGTCTTTTCGTGAATTCTAGCACTGTAAAAGGTTTTAAAATCAACCAAATTCATACACAAGGGCTTGAAATTTCCTGATTTTCATGCAAATGGTCAGAAATCCTTGAAAATCTTATCATACAAATGGGTCCTTTTGTCAAAGTCCAGATTCACGTCTAATCATGGACACATTGAAGAGGGGGCTTTGGGGGTATCAAAACCCGAAAACCCGGAGGAAAATTCGGAAAACCCGAAAACCCGGACAAAATTTTGGCAAAACCCGGAAACCCGCAGACAGAAAATCAAAAATCCGAAAACTGCATTGGGTTACCATAATTATTCATTGCCAAACGGTTGGTATCATCGTTTTTACTTATTTTGCTTCAGTAGCTTCATTTCTTTACCAACAACAAATGCAAATGCCTAATATAAACCGTAGTACAGGATTTTGAGACTCGCAACAAATGCAACAAATAACGACTAAGATTAGCTCGATATGAATTATCAAGACAATAATCTCTTGTCATATCTAATGGCCTGGCCTTTCCCAATCTGTACCTTGAACCAAGGGAAACGTCCTTTGCGTTTTCAATTTCATCCATCCTCGTCATTGTTCGCATCAAACTATCAATTTCGTTTGCCGTTTCATTAGTCCTTCATCTGTCATTCACTCCGTGCCACTTTTAGATCCACTGTCATTATCATCTCCTTCGAAATTCAAATTCAGGGAAACCATCGAAGATAGCTCTAGATGTCGCTGCCCAGTAAGTCAAACGTTTGGTGCTTTCCTTCATTTTTTGCACCAAAGGACCAAGCGTGTTCCAACATCGAAATATCAACGCATACCAAAGCTAATCGTTTTGGAAGAGACATTCCTGCTTGTTATCGTGGAGAACATCGCTACAAAATTTAATCAGATCATGTGCTTCGGTCAATGACTTAGCTGTACACGAAGAACCCTTCGTGCGCAGAGAGAATGCCTCGTAAAGAGATCCAATGACAAAGAAAGAAGGGTGTATATCTTATTCCCTTTATATATTATGGTTACCCGTGGTTACCCGTGGTTACCCTTGCTAAATCCATACAAAATGCATATATAATCATGGTTACCCGTATGGTTACCCGATGGTTACCCGTACGTTCTCAGCTCTGTACAATGTTTTTATGGATAGAACCGTTCTTCGAACATAACAGCGTCATAAATTAAGGGTGTGGCTTCTGGGCGTGTAATTTTTCAACTTTTGCTGGACTTACATTATACTGTATACTCATTGAGCATTGAAGGGGAATTTTAGTAAGAAACAGATATTTTGTAGCATCTTCTTGAAAATTTCAGTTCCTCTCAAAACAATGTTCTACAGACTGTAGCTACATAACCGAGGCTTTCCAGCTCTTAAAAGTAAACTTTACTGTATTGACGTTTATCATAGTTTCAAGAACTGTTTTGAATTTCACAAATTGATATATCCTATATGACGGAAAAACCCGAAAACCCGCACATTTTACTACAATACCCGAAAACCCGAGCTAAAAATGGCAAAACCGTTGCCCGTCAAATATGCTGAACCCGAAAACCCGCACGTTTTTTTGGAATAACCCGAAAACCCGAGGGCAAAATCGGCCAAACCCGCAACCCGTAAAACCCCAAAGCCCCCTCTAACTTGATATGGTTTCAGAGGAACATAGTTAAAAGAAAAATTATCTCATTGCGAGGAAATGGTCGAGATAAAGAAAAATTCAACTACACTCTTTTTTTTTAAATAAGCAACTGTTCAATAAGCAACCAGGGCTGAGATTGGGCTAAAATTTCTGGTGAAATAGCTTTCGTTATACTGTACATCCTTGCAAACTTGTCAGTTACATTGAGAAGCCAGAAAAGAGCCAAAATAAGAGGTTTTAGGGGGCACCAGACATTCTGCGGCGGCTGAAATCCTAGATATGTTAAGCAACTCTTGAGGGCTGGACCAAAGTCAAGTTGCTTATTGACAAAAAAGTGTATTATAACATTAAGAATGTTGTTAACAATCATGATGTTTCGTTTTAACATCGCAAAACAGGCAACTTCAGAAATATGAGACACAAATAATGTGAGCTGAGGCTGAGCAATATTCTTACAGTAGTCTCAAAAATTGGATGATTCTGAGCCTCAATATTCTTATAAACAATATTCTTATAAAAAAAGAGTGTAAATGAACTCTAAAAGCTTCTTCTACTTGAAATCAAGAAACTCAACTAGAATTGATCAAAAAGTCAGTTAAAACCAACTAGTAACCAGATCCGACCAGAACTGTTATTTTACTTCAACTTTACCAATGCATGTATATATGTTTCTATGAGGTCTTAAAAATATAGCACTTCTTGTTAACTTATGGCAATCTT
Source organism: Chrysaora quinquecirrha (assembly GCA_014526335.1). Classification (NCBI taxonomy): domain Eukaryota; kingdom Metazoa; phylum Cnidaria; class Scyphozoa; order Semaeostomeae; family Pelagiidae; genus Chrysaora; species Chrysaora quinquecirrha. The sequence goes on from JACTAT010000004.1 coordinate 676,404, forward strand.
TATTTCTTTTAAGTTTCCGGACTTAAACATGGTAAATTAGGCGCTTCTCGGCGAGTTTGATAAACTCGAAAAGTCTCATTCTCATCAAGTTGAGGAACTCTGCAGTGCAGAAAACTTCCACTATACACTTCTTTAAATTAGAATACTGTATAATTGATACACTCTTTTTTTTATAAGAACAATTTTATAAGAACATGAGCCTGGATTTTGCCCAGATTTTAAGAACAAATTAAGAACAAGCTAAGCTTTTCAAAAGCCCTAAGAATATCAGCTAAATATGTAAGTAAGACAGTCAGATTGAACGTAAAAAGCAAGCAAACAAAGGAATAGACAAGGATGCTGCATTTTCACATAATCCTAGTACCATCCCAGGCATTCATTGAAATATATAGATATCTAAGTAACCAAGGAATTAAGAACAGATTAAGAACATTTCAGGCTCAAAAACGGCAAAATTTTAAGAACAGCCAGCCTCAATCAAAATTTCCTGGTTCTTATATAAAAAAAGAGTGTAGGTGTAGTTTGTAAGAATACTGAGACTCAAATCTTCTAAAACTCAGGTATAGGGGTACAAACTAAAACCAAAAGTCAGGCATAATCATCCCGTAAAAGTTCTATTCTTTACTTGCCTGAGATTTCTCACAATCGTTAGTTCACTGCACTTTCCACTGCTAATGTGAATTAAGTGCAGTGTTGCTTTCCTGTTGTCTGGGCAATGGTAACTGTCGCTTTAAGAATAATATATGAGATATATTGAGGATCAAAATTGAAAATTGTAGGAAATATCTATCAAGGCTCAACAAAAATTAAGGTATCCTGACAACAAAGTGCGTGTAATAAAAGTGCGAAAACCTAAAAAAGCTTAGTTTATGGACCTACAAAAGTTTCTAAATGGTCAACTATGACTAGCTATTTACGTTATAGCTACTTTCCGATACTTTTTGCACCAGATTGTTTCAATACACGCTTCTTTTATAAAGAACCTAGCTCAAGGCGTAGTTCTTAAAGTTCCTTATTTTTTGACCTCTTTTGAGACGATTGTAGTTCCAAAAGTTCCTTAATAGTTCCTCAATTTTAACTGCACATACAGTTTAATGACTACTGTACAGAGACGTTTGCATGTAAGCAAAGCTCGACACTACTCAATGAAACATTTGATAGATGCGCAAAGTACAATTTATGTGATTATTGACTGCAAATGAACGGAATGGGCTTTCTAATTCTGGATTGTTTGCAGTGATAAAAATATTCAACAATGAAAAGTTCCTTGGTGATTTTCTCTTTAGTAGTATAAGTTCTTTAAATTTTCGGGCCTTCAACACGTAGGCTCCTTATAAAGTGGTTCCTTATAAAAACAGCGTGTAAACTCTTATGATAATAATGGTCATAAGTGGAAACAAGAAGCCAGAAATGTCGGCCTACCATGTGTGACGTTGGTTGTTTGAAAAAGTCCAAAGCGTCTGTTCTTTCCTGGCCCTTCATGTTGATTTGGCGCATAAAATTCAGCTGTAACTAAAGTTGACAATTGACCGTGTATGCCTGCAGCAAAATCGAAAGCAGCTCTAAAAACAGAAAACATTATCATGGCTTGCCCTGCATTGCATCATCGCGTTGGCCAACAAAATGAAGAGCATCCTGGACTCTGTTGCTTCTTGCGATGTTGTTGGCAATAATATAACGCCATTTCATCCATAGTGCATGTGTACTGGATAAGACGTTTGCATTCGGCTAGTTTTTTAACTTGTAAGCTCATTTCCAAGTACTTCTGCAGTCAAATTCTTTTACATAAATACAATCCGTCAACAAGAATGAAAACTTGTTGCTTTGCCAGGATTTTATTAATGATCTTTTTGTTAGCAAAACCACCATATTAGCAATTTGTTTACCACCTAGAGTTGTTCACAAGTTTTCTGACATTTTGACGACTCTCCCTGTCCACTGATTTACAAAGTCTTTGATGTTATGGTTGCTAGTCCCTCATTACGATTCTTTCAAGTATCTATTCCTAACTAATCCAGCGTGTGCTGCATCATGGCTGCATCGGCTGCAACATACTTTGCCTGACGGTGGCTACAAACAAGGTGATTGAATTCGATCATGATTTACTGCCTGTTTTAACTGTGAACGCCACGTAACCCATAACGTGAGGCTGATACGCTGATTGGCCAATCAGATTCTTCCAAAATCAATGTGCAATGTGTGCCCCGGATTTTTTCAAAGTGCCGTTCTTCTTTTGCCGGCATGCCTTCATCTGTATTCTCTTTATTTTTTTGAAACAGTGACAAGCTTACCTTTTGGGGGGGGGGGGTATTTACGTGAGAAATGATGATTTCAAGTGAGAGGCAAAGCCCTCTTTCAAGTTAGGTGCTGCCTTTGGGAGACTTCATTGTGTATTTTATCCTGTGTGTATGTATATTCCAACTGTTTCAGTTACCATATCAGAATAATATCAAAAACATTTTCAACATATCTTATGAAGGTTAGAGGGTTTTAGATTTTGGAAACAACTACTCACTATTTTTTTTTATAAGAAACCTGTTTATAAGAAACCTAGAACTAGACACCCCAAAATTTAAGAAACTTTTAGAACTAGGAGGAAGGAGTTAAGAAATTTAAGAAATTTTAGTGTCAGTTTTCCAACATACTGATTTCATATTTGTGGACGTAGTAATCAATTCTCAAGCATTTCCGTGCGATTTCTCGCACCAGCATGGCCAACTCTTTGTAATACAATAATATTAATAAGTTGCTTGCTATATTCACGTTTTTTATCGTTTTTACTGCAATTTATTTCCATTGAATTAAAAACTGTTAAGAAACTTTTAGAACTAAAATTGGGCCAAAAATAAAGAAAATTTTGGAACTAGGTTCCGAGCCACGTTTCTTATAAAAAACGTGTAAATTTGGGCTTTTTGCTGTGGTCTAAGGGGCCTTTTTAATTCCACAACGACAACAAATAGCCTTTGTTTTTCGAGAAAAGGTTACTTTACCGAATTATGTCCAAACTGTGTTCCAATCCATAAAATGTCAACGTTGCCCCAATCATTTTTAAAGAAAAAACAGGCAAGGAAACTACTCTTTGCCGAAGAATTACACTTGCTTGGATAAGCGAAGAGCGTGGAGGGAAGGGGCTGAAGGGACAAAGCTCCCTCTTCAAGTTTGACGTTTGAAAATAAATTTTGTTGTTAAAATTCATTTTAGAAAATTATTTTACATTACAAAGTGTTTGTCTATTAGGAAAATAGCGGAAGCATGATGGGAAACCGAAGACATGGCTCTTAAACCTTTTTCATCTCACACTCGTCAATCTGAACGTTTGCCAATCAAAAAAGTCCCCCTGACAAGGCATTGTTATTTCAACACCTATCAGCGCACCAAAGCCAGCTAGATGACGAATGACATGATCTGAAGAGTCAGATGAAGAAGATAACGTCGTCTATCTGCGCCTTCTGCGTCCTCTCGAGACAACGTTTGTCAAGCAAATTCCAACCCCCCTGTATATTCCGACCCTCCGCTAATTAGATTCTGAGCGAAGTTCCAGCCCCTCGCTTATTCCGACCCATCCCCCCCCCCCGCAAAAAGGCACCTAAGAGTAGGTTTTTAACTCACGAGAAAAACACGATTCTGGTCTGGCACGACGTCTGAAACGCTGACACTACTTTTGGGAACGGGCTGTTTGGCCTTAGAATGAAGACGGGCAGTCAGCCATAGAATGGCACTGTGTTTGATCGAAAATATTGCGGCAAATACAGTTGGTATTTATTTTGCAAGTTGATATTTAACGAGGAAAGATAGTGTCAGAATATCTATGTTTTACAAGGTTTAGATATGGACAGTTCTTTAAAAGTTCCTTTCAACTCGAAGAAGCAGGGTGAGAGAAGGTTCTATTAGTCTCCAGGATAATCTGGTTAGCTATTCCGTTCCCCACTCCACGTTCCCCATTCCTCATTCTCCGTTCCCATTCCCCGTTCTTTTTTTTCGAGATAGCCTATACACCTTTTCAACTAAGAGCCTCGTTTTCAAAACTTACGAAAATTCGTTCGTACGAAAATTTTGACCCCAGTGTAATACAGTTAATTTCTAGTACAGCTTATATCAGAATTTTATCCATTTGTGGACATGTTAGGCTATTGTCGGACGAGTAGTTGCTTAGAACAAGTAGCTTGTGAAAGTATTTGTATCTTTGCATATCTGTATATTGTAGATTTCAAGTTTAGATTAGAGTCGTGGCGCCTACACAGTAAAACAAATTAACCCAAAAGTTTCGAGACCCGACCATTTTCTGTCCCTAAACCGTTATTTGTCCCTAAATTGTCCCCAAAATTGTAGTTCATTTATTTTCATTTATTATTATTTATACACAAATTAACCCTTTCAGCATAAAATTACTAACAATACCTGATAAATCTAATTACAATATATAATTCCTAAAAATATGGCTTAAAAAAAAGGAAAAATTTGCGCCTATTAAACTAATCTGTATTGCTGATCTTCCAAGGAGTTGTGTTTGCATGGTCTAGCTCCTTAGATGCGTTTTAGTTGCTTTTGAAACGATCTAGTGTAGGTAGCTCACGAATTTCAACAGGTGTATCATTCCACGTTTTGAGAGCTGCGTAATGAAAGCCTTTCTTCGCAAATTCAGTTTTGTATCTAGGGATCTGGAGATCTTTACAATGCCTCGTTCTGTAGGTCGAGTGTAAAGATCTCGGTTGGTATTTGTCCCATAGGCTCTCGGGGCATAGTTTGTTGATGATCTTGTAGGTCATGACATTCCTATCATAACGGAATAGGTTTTCTACGTTAATCCAGGAAGTCGACCACTTATCTTTTATTCTTGCACTATTTATTATTGAATAAGCCCTATCTTGAAGTTTTTGAAGAGTAGCTATTTTCGTTTTTGATAAACTACCCCAAATAACATCAGCGTAACGCAGGTGACTCTCAACCAATGAGTAGTATACATTACACATTTGAGATTGTGGAATGATATTTTTCAATTTTTTTAGGGCTGCAAGACCTCCGCTCACTTTGCCTTTGGTGCGCTGAAACTGTTCGTCCCAGTTTAGTTTCTCATCTACTATCACTCCAAGGGATTTTACTTTATCGACTCTTTTTATATTGGAGTTGTCGAGTTTCAGAACCTCTGGCAGGTCAAGATTTCTGGTTTTAAGCGGATGCCCTATAACCATGAATTCTGTCTTTTCCGGATTGGGGCTTAGTTTATTTACCCTCATCCACTCAGACAGATTGGAAAGCTCTTGATGTGCGTCTTCAATAAGTTTCGCTACATCATTAGATGCAATCGTTATACTGGTATCGTCAGCATAGATATTAGCCCTAGAAAGTTTAAGACACTTTTCTAGATCATTTAAGTAAACGATAAAAAAGAAGAGGCCCTAAACAAGAACCTTGTGGAATGCCGCAGGTTATGCTTCTGGCTTTTGTTTGCTGACCGTTAAGAGAGCAGAATTGTTTTCTTTCATTTAAGTAAGAATTGAACCAATCCCCAGCTTTCCCTCTAATTCCGTATGAATACATTTTCCTGATCAGTATATCATGATCGACTGTATCGAAGGCTTTCTTAAGATCGAGAAAAATAGTTAGATTTACGTTGCTGCTATCAATATTTTCATACCAGTAGTCAGTGCTGCTTATAAGAGATGTTACCGTAGAGTATAACTTGCGGAATGCTGCTTGGTTGCAAGAAATACTATCATTTGCTTTGAGAAACTCGAACAGCTGATCGTGAGCAAGCCGTTCTAGCATTTTCGAAAAAACTGAGATTACCGAAATAGGTCTGTAATTATTTAGGTCAGTTTTGGGGCCTGACTTATAAATTGGAGTGACTCTTGCTAATTTCCAAATGTCAGGGGAAGATGCCGTTTTCGAGTGATGAGTTATAAATCAGCAAAAGTGGTTCAGCGATAAATTCGCACGCGTCTTTTACCAAAGTTACGGTGATTTTGTCGGGACCAGACGCTTTTCCGTTCTTGAGCTGATTTATAGCATTCACCACATATTGCTTGTCTATTGTTCTAAGTAGGAATTCATTGTTTACTGGTGTGATATGTTGCAAGCAGTTATCACCTGGTCTCGTTTTTATGCTACTTGCGAGCTTTGGTCCAACCGAGACAAAGTGATAATTTATCGCTTCAAGTACGTCATTTTCTTTTGTCAATGTTTTACCATCAACCTCTAGACTTGGAATCGTCGTCGACTTTGTATTTTTATCCAAGACTCGATTGATCGTTTTCCACATTTTCTTTGAATCCCTTTATTTTCTCTATTAACCCTTTGTAATAATCCTGGATGGAACACTTAATTTCTTTAGTTACTTGATTCCGCTGCTTGGTATAGGCAGGCCATAGTTCCGGAGATATTTTCGCTAATTTTTTTAGTTTGTCCCTAGTTTCCATCGATTTCCTGAGATTTGGGGTTAACCAAGGAGCAAACTCTGATCGTACTCTCCTTTTTCTAATGGGAGCATGTGTACTCAAAATCGATTCGAAAATCTCCTGAAATGTAGCAGCCATAGCAGATGGATTATTCGCAAAAGGGGTAAGAATGGTTTCCCAATCTACTTGCTGTAGGTCCTGCTGGAAAAGTGCCCTGTCGTACTTTTTCATTGTACGCGATTCGACTATTTTTGGCTTCGTGCCTTTTTTATTTAGTCGCCATGCATTTATTTTTCTTATGCCATACACCAAGTAGTGGTCCACCATTCCAGTTTCTAGAACATTGGTCTCTAATATATATTTGGGGCTCGAGGTAGAGAAATGGTCTATAAGTGATTTGCTTATTCTTTGTTCACCTTGTTCGGTTGTTGTTATAGCGACTCTTGTGTATTGTTTAATCAATTGTTTTAATTGGAATTCAGAATAGACATGTTTCAATTGTTTTGTATTAGCATTTGCACTATTCTTAAAATCACAGTTAGTGTCGCCAACTAGAATAATTTCTTTTCCTGCTTTATCGAGTTCCCTAATTGTTCCTCTAAGGCCCTCAAATGCTACGTCATCAACCCCAGCAGTTGGGGCCGATACCAGCAGATAAGAAAGAAAGGCCTCGCATTTTTTGTTTGATCTCATTTCATAAATTTTCGGGAGAGATCGTTGTTTTTAGGCATTTTTAGTTGTTTTTAATCACTGTATAATTTTATCAATTTGATTATATCGACACTGTGTTCAAAGTGTCTTGTATCCACATAGTATTTTAGTATTATTCTCGCGTGTATCTATAATACAATTGAAAAATGAATACTGATAAATGACTCGAAGCTTTTGTGTTGTCTATTGAAATCTAACAAAGAAAAGCTGCGAAATTCTTCAAAGTAACCCCCTGAATTGCGTTCATGTTTTAGGGACAATTTAGGGACAAATGCTTAATAATAGAGTTGGGAAATTAGGAAAAATCGACCACAAAATTTGTGGACAGTTTAGGGACAATTTAGGGACGATTTAGGGACAATTTAGGGACATGTTGCTGTCCGACTTTTGGGGACAAAAATAAATGTTTATCCCTAAACTTTCTGGTTGATTTGTTTTACTGTGTATATTTATACATTTTACATACGGACTGTCAGTGCTTGAGAAAGGCTGATCAGTGCCGGTTGATCGGATATTAAATACGGACTATCAGTGCTTGTGAAAGACTGATCAGTGCCGGTCGGTTGTTATTTCTATTTTAGTAAGGCTGTCTTGAAGAGACGGGCCCAAAGAATCACTTTAGCCTTTGGTATTGTATATTTGATTCGTTGATTTGATGTTCGTTACACCTAGTAATTGTATAAAAAAAAAAAAAAGATTAATTTGAAAATAATGAACTATGTTTGATAAACGTTGATCGTTGTTTATCCGTTGTACATTTAGATGAGCTCAATTGGTTCAATGATTGCTACAGATTGATTTAATTGTATTTATATCAGTCACGTTGGTTACAAAAAATGATAATTAACTTTGGGTATTGATTAGTTTTCTTGTTGCTATGTTTATTTCATATGTTGTTTAGTTCAGTTCCCAATACGCTTTTGATATTTCATCTGGTAATCGGATTAACATTTATTGTTATCTTGGGAATCATTAGTGAGACATTATTTCCTCTTAAAGATAGTCTTTGTTATAGTATCGGTATTTTTGATATTTGTATACGTAATTACGACTAACCAATCAGAGTAGTTTGTTAAGCGTCTTTTGTTACAACAGTAGTTATAATGAAGCAATTTTGATAGATTTTGGGGATACTTGGTTCAATGGCAGGGACACTTGTCACCTCGCCGAACTACGTGCATATCGATATGGCATATAAAACCAGGTAAAGACATATCAAAGTATCTTTCTTGTCACAAATCTTCAAAATGCAATCATAAACAAAGACCGCTCAAGCATCATTTTTCTTTCCGTTTTACACCAGATTCAGACTTAGCAACTTCATTTTAGTGTCGAGGGAAATTTTTACGCCCCTAGTCCTTACGATGCTGAATTTATAGTGATGAAAAATTTAAAAATTTATGAAGGATTTGACCGTGAAAAATCGCTCGGGGTGAAATTTTACACCCTCAGTCATTTTTCACGGTCTAATCCCTTATAAATTTGCAAATTTTTTGTCGCTATAAAATCATCATTGTAAGGACTAGAGGCGTTAAAATTCGTTATTTATAAACAGTGAGACGACCTGAAACGACCTGAAACGAGATTAAATCACCTGAAACGACCTGAAACAACCTGAAACGAGCCGTCAAATTTGGAATCGAGGCTGAAACGACCTGAGACGACCTGCTATCTTAGCAACGAAGTGTTAAGGTCAACGGATTTGTATTGTTCTTTACGCATTGTCGCATTCTTTTCATATCACAATAGGAACACGTGTCAGTATCAAAGCGGCCATCCTTTCATCAGACACCTAATTTTCTGCGAAAGACAGTCTATCCGATCCATAAGGGGTCATTGGGCATGAGGGGTTATGATGATGGGCGGTTTTCCGGGTTTTTCGACACTTCGAGAGCGGTTTTACCGATGGGCAATTCACTCCTCAAAAAGGTGTACGAGATTTTTATGAAAACAAAAGGATCTCCAAGAGATTTTTGTGAAAACAATAGGTTTTCTAGCAAAGTTGTACGAGGTTTTCAAAGAATGAATCGCCCCTCGGGTTTTACGGTTTTACCTTCAAAAAGTACGGTTTTTCAATTTGTGATTTGCTTATACAGTAAATGGGAATTTGTGGGAGAACGGCAAAACCAAATATCTTAATTGAAAACAGACTCCTCCTTTTGATAAGGAAATCATATGAAGTCAATCAATTTCAGCTCCAACAGTGATTTTTTTCAACAGATTAAGAACAATACCTTCCCAGAGGGATGGCCGCTTTGATACTTACACGTGTTCCTATTGTGATAAGAAAAGAATGCGACAATGCGTAAAGAACAATACAGATCCCTTGACCTTAACACTTCGTTGCTAAGATAGCAGGTCGTCTCAGGTCGTTTCAGCCTCGATTCCAAATTTGACGGCTCGTTTCAGGTTGTTTCAGGTCGTTTCAGGTGATTTAATCTCGTTTCAGGTCGTTTCAGGTCGTCTCACTGTTTATAAATAACGGTTAAAATTTGCCTCAACACCAAAGCGAAGGTGCTGAACTCGAATCCGAAGTCTGAATTTTTCCGTGTGGCAGTTTTCAAATTTTTTTGAAAAACGAGGCCCTTAGTTGAAAACATGTATTGTGCACGTGATTAATTTGCAGAGGAACTTAAATAGAAGCAGCGGAGTGAAAGGTTGAAAATCAAAAATCTCAAAATATTTCAATCAACAAAATCTACAAAACTCATTTCAAATATATCGCCAGCAATAGAAAAACTAATGTATATATTCATACAAAAAGCATATTACGAATATAAATAGGCAATGAAATTGCAAAAATCCATCTATTCTGTACAAGAATATTTGACATACAAATTTACACCAAATCTACCTGAATTTGAAAACAAGCAGATTAAAAACTAGTTACTGTAGCTAGAAAAGTAGTGGAAAAACGTGCTTGATTTATCAAAGTTACGAATCAGACCATTGGCGTTCTATATGATTGTTTCAATATACATTCTTTTTTTTTAATAAGCAACTGTTCAATAAGCAACCAGGGCTGAGATTGTGCTAAATTTTCTGGTGAAATAGCTTTCTTTATACTGTACATCCTTGCAAACTTGTCAGTTACATTGAGAAGCCAGAAAAGAGCCAAAATAAGAGGTTTTAGGGGGTACCAGGCATTCTGTGACGGCTGAAATCCTAGATATGTTTAGCAACTCTTGAGCGCTGGACCAAAGTCAAGTTGCTTATTGAAAAAAAAAGTGTAAACTTTGACAGTATAAACAGTCTTCTTTTCGCCAAATTAATCACCAAGTAATCAAAAGAAACACAGCGTAGCAAAACAATGATATCTATTACACTTTTTTAAAATTTTAGACATTTCAGCTCTCAAAGTTGCTTAAAATTTTGTGTACCTAACAACCAACCCTGACTTCGCGGATCAAAGTCATCAACTGTTAGGCCTACAACAAGACGTTTAGGAGACAGTAAGTGGAAAAACGCTAGCAAAAGAACTTCAACATGCAAAACATAAGAACAAACAATTCCCTAACAACAAGCAAGCGTAGCAGCTTGATTGTTTGACTTCTTAGTTGCTTACAGTAATTCAACTGAACCCTCAAGTTGCTTAATGTTCAGGTCAGTTCAGCCCTAGCCTAGTTGCTCATTGCACGGTTGCTTATTATCGAAAAAGTGTAATCATGCAGATACATTCTGATTGCGTTGATTCATACCTTATCATGACCACTACACTTTTTTTTAATAAGCAACCGCTCAATAAACAACTAGGGCTGAACTGACCTTAACATTAAGCAACTTGAGGGCTCAATTGAATTACTGTAAGCAACTAAGAAGTCAAACAACCAAGCTTATTCTCTTTCTTTTGTTAGAAAATTGTTCTTCGTTCTTATGTTTTGCATGTTGAAGTTCGTTAGCTAACGTTTTTCCACTAACTGTCCCCCACAAGTCATGTTGTAGGCCTAACAGATGACGATATTTACCCGCAAAGTCAGGGTTGGTTAGTAGGTACAAAAAAAATGTTAAGCAACGTTTAAGCAACTTTGAGGGCTGAAATGCCTAAAATTTTAAGCAACTTTGAGGGCTGGATGAAAGTCAAGTTGCTTATTTAAAAAAAGTATATTGCTTTTGAAAGAACTTTAGATTTAAATAAGAAACTATCAAGTTTAAAGTACAAAACGTTACGGATTGGGAAAATTATCGAAAAGGGCGTGGCACACGGTGACAGAATTTTATATTCATAAATCTAGTGTTTTCAGAGATTGGTTTTCTGACCGGAATGAAGAAACAAATTGTTGGCATCCAAAATTACGAAGCTTCCTGCCTGATAAACCATTTACTACCGATAAACGGGGCAGACAGTATCTACAGCATATGACATATATACATGTAAATGGTTTAAAATAAATTAAATAAACGGCGAAACAAAACGACTAGCAAACATAACACGGGGTTAAACGGCCTAATCCGAAGCAAAACTAGTATAAGATTTGAAAATAAAAAGATTTTTGTGCAGCCTTGGTAAAATGAAGACACGCCCTCCCCCCCTTACTTTCGCTCAATGGCCTAGTGTGTGAAACTGATAAGGCCATGAACTTATCATTACGGATTTATTGAAACTTATACATAACGGTCAGGGAGCTTAAGTCTATTATGTAAGACGATACAAAATAAAGACACAGACAGACATCAAATCCCACAGAAACTGTGAAACTAAGCTATGATGTATTGTAAATTGGAATTAAGGAGAAGCGATCGAAAGATATTGAAGACCCACCCATAATCAATGGTATACAGTCTCTTGATCTCTCTAATGTATTTTGCTTCCAGAGGTTAATGATATCTAGTAATTCTCAAATTCTACTCGAAAGAAGCCATAATTAATTAAAAGTTGTTCATTCGCTTAAAGATTTGAAGTTCTTCAAGCCAGTTAGTTACGTACAGTTCTTTGGCTTCAAGTAGCTTCTCAGAGCATCTTACAGCCAATCATTTGACTGCCAGACCAGACTATTCTTAGCATTGGCAGTGTTCATTGTAAAACATGCTTTGAAAAGCACAATGGGCATTGAATAACCCTGCAGAGTTTCAAATGCGACCATAGGCACTTGAAGAAAGGGCCTGAGACCAAGCGTATTGGTTATTCTGCTGTGGGTCCACATATGGATAAGGCATATCACTTGACTGAAGTCCGCTGCGATTTTGTTGATAGCTAGACATGCTGTCTTGTTCAGTGAAACTTGGAGCATTCGCCATGTAATAATTATTGTTTATGAAAAGTTGATTTTGATTCTGCGCGACTTGTCGACTGTTGTCTAAAATTGGCGGGAGATTCAAAGAGTTTATTTCATTGTATGCGTGTACATTGTTTTGTTTTTGGTACGCAGCCGATGATGCATAAGGGCTGAAGCGATGATGACGCTGGCGATAGGCACTTGAAGACGTCGTGCTGTAATTTGCATGGCCATGATAAGACGGAAGAGATTTTGAGCCAGGCATTCTGTTGATGTTGCTGCAATTTTGATACGAAGGCAACGTGGGATTACCAGTATAAGGTGTTTGCCATGAAGTTGTTGTGTTCAGCGTAGTAAGACGAGTAGCCTCTGACTGGCACATCGACAAAGATGTTTCTAAGTATTGGTCGAATTCTCCAATGTCTATATCAGATACAGCTACAAGCTCTGTACTAAAGTCACTAGTTGCAAATGAATTACATACAGGCTCTGTTTTAATAATGCTAGATTTATTAACTTCAGGACTTACTGGCTCTCGTTTTGGCTGCGCAGGTGCATGTTCGCCACCATTCTGCAGTAAACAGCAAGCGTTGTTTGACACTGGGCTAACAGGAGGAGATCCCATGCTGCCTTCTTGGCTCAAAGGAGACATTTGCCAAGGCGTAACTTTGGGACTATGCCCACTGTTGTTCATTGCATCATTATTCAATGATAGGCTCTCTGTTTCTGGTGTCATGCAAGGAGTTGTATCATCTATATTCGTATCAAAACTGCTTGCACTCGCAAGGCTGCTTAAACTTTTACTTTTCATGACCTAATTTTAAGGAAAATTTATCACTGCACATTTGACCAAGTACAGGATTTTGGGGCGGAGCCCAAAGAAATTTTTTGCTGACCACGCCCTTTACTTTGGCTGTGAGCGTGACCAACGCCCTTTAAGTGCCACAAATTTATTAGAAAAGACATGAAAAATAGTGATTTTTATAATCTCAATCAAAAGAGCTGGTGATGCAAACGATGGAAGAGGTAAATTCAAGGAATTAAGTGTTCGTGTTTCCAGAAATTAGCTAGTACTTCTTGCATTAAACACTTTTATCACTGCACCATAAGTTAGGTATGATTGTAACTATTATTCTTGTTGAGGGGACTAAAGGCAATTTTTGGGTTTGAGCGTGCCTGAAGCAAGGTTATAATAGCTACAAAAAGAACAGGCTATGTTATCAAAGGCCTAAATGAAAATTGTTTTAGAGGTATTGAGGTACAGTTAATATATTTATAGTAGCTACTTAAGACAAAATTATTTTATCTTTTACTGCATCAATTTATAAAGAAATTCATTACCAGGTTGTTTTGTAGTGATTTAAAAGATCAGCAAAGTAATGAAAAAAGAAAGTAGAAAGTCATTGAGCAGATTGAAGTAGCAACACACGTGTTTTTCTGCTTTAAGAAAACAAACACAGCAACACACCCCCGAACAAACCAAGTAAATGTTGAGTCATAGGAAAGCATAAAACAATGAACAAATAATCTAAAATCAAACATAACGGTCCGGGTTTTTGTCTAGGCCGCAAAGATTTGCATCCTTTTCGCACGATTCGATGGATTGACTAGATCGCATTTAAATGAACAAATGTGGCTTGAATAATAACAATGATTTAATCAAAAAGGATACTTAATGTGAAAATATTAACAAATATAGCGGTTCCTTTCATTGTCTGTATGTTAAGAAGACACTGAGTAAGATCAATGTTAAAATCTAAGATGACAACATGTTCACCAAATGTGAAATTTCCATTCGCTTCTCGTTCTTTCCTTGTATGTATATACATAATGTTTAAAAAGATAAGATAAGGAAATATATTATTCTTCATTTTCGCTAATTTTCTGGTGCAAGATTAATATTTTCGGCAGAAAGATGCCCAATTTTTCGCATTGTGCTGACTAAAAGGCACGGCACCGATTTATTTCGATATCACCGACAATGGATACATCATGTATAAAGTTTTTGAAATTTATGTAAAGTAAAAGATGCTTGTCCGTAGAAATTGCATAAATGGGGCAAAAATTTCAGTGAAATTGGTATAAAACTGGTATTTTTTTTTTAGCTTGGACGGCACGCCTCCGACCGATAAAAGTCGGCTATACTTTGACATGTTCGCTTGTCAGTGCAACGTAGGCAAACAAATTCGTAAAAACATGACAATTCAAAATGTTGATGTTATCTTTTTAGTTATCAAATATTATAACTTAACATAAACAAAGTCATTAAATTCTCATAAAGAAATTGACATGTCTGAAACCCTTACATTGCAACAAGAAACCAATGAAAGTAAAAACAAAGTGAAGCCTAAGAAGATGAAACCTATCTTTCGAAGAGCTAATAGAAAAACCCTCTGAGTTAGAATGAATTTCGACAGACATTTTGGCTGTTTATCAGGTCTTGATGAGCTGCTCGTCCAAACCAAAAAGTATTTTCGGACCCCCTTAAACTCTTATTTAAGCTCTTTTCCTGCTTTTTAATGTAATTGACAAGCTTGCAACGATGTACTTTATAAGTAAAGCTACCTTAACCAAGAAGTTTAGCAAAATTTCAATCCTGGTTGTTTATTGACCAGTTGCTTATTAAAAAAATGTATCTACACTAGCTAAAACCATGATTTGAGATGTGGCTTGAGTAAGGGTGGTCGCTTGCTGTATAATTTCTTTCAACAGTTTTACAACGTTTGAACCTCGAGCGTTTTGCGGATAGGGTTTCTGTCTGCAAGGCTCACTGATTTGACGAAAAATGACGAATCATTCGTACCGCAAAGCTAATCCTTTCGAAAGAGATGTGGTTTCTTGCTTGGACCATTTTTGATCCCTTCGATATATACAGTAGTCGATCAAACTAGAGTAGAATTGGTGGAAAATTTGATTTTATTGCTGGGTGCGGAGCAGCTAGACTTACATAGCATAGATCTAGCTAAAATTGGTCATCAATTTCATGGACATATAACTCTACCGCTACTGTAAAGTTTCTGAAGATACTGTAAAAGTTCTACAAGATTTCCTTAAAAATGCAAGCAAGGTTTCCGAAGAAATATGTGAATAGAAAATACGACTTCTGACTTCTGAGTGTTTGAGAACTGTGTGAAGATTCGCCTCTCGATTCTCTTTCAATCATGCCATCTAGTTCTTAAAAAAATGTGTTTTACAACAAGTAGATAGCTACATCTATTAAGTAAGAAGCTTTTTCAGAACGTAGCAAGGTAACATAACAAACCGTTTTAAACCTTTCTCTGTTTATTCGTATCGTTACGAACTAGTAAATGGTTGTAAAATTTAAAGTGCTGGATTGAGTACAAAGCTAATAAAAACTATCAAAAAATTCTCAACTTTTGTGAAAAGCAGAAAAAATAATAAACACAAATTAGAATACAAATTACATTAGGATAAGGATACGATGACGATTTCTATGAGTATGAGAGGAAGTAACGATAAATAAATAAGAAGTAAGTATAAAGGAAATAGATAAGAATATACCTTCTAGTACATTGTTTACTGCATTACTAATGCATGAGGTGTAATCTTTTCCAGCTCTCTGACAGTCGAATTTTTTCTCGCATGATTCTATTTCAACAGGATCACTGGGATCATACTGGCCATCATCCGCGTTCATTGTCATGATAGTCATGGAAATTTTCTGCAAACAAATTCGATCAAATAATTCTTATGAAACTTAAATTATAATCTAAGATAGCAGTAGCAGTAACAGTCGACTTTTATGGTGATACTTTTTACTTGGCTGTTTCAGTGCGATACAACTGTCGCGATCCGACTATGATATTTAAATAAGAGTTAGTCTGACATCCAAGGCTTTTATTTCGTTGACGTGATCATGCAGCAATTATATTACACCTTTGAGCCGAGTATTCAATCTGCTCTCTGATTGGCCGATCTACTACGGCCGATTGCTTTTCCTCTGAAGCTGCGGACGGGGGGATGGCGTGAATGAGTAATCCAAAGGAAAATCGCAACAAAACTTGATCACTCTCCGTAAAATTGGTGAACAAATGAGATCATTAAAATCGGTGGTTTTTTTGTTTAACAACTTTAAAAGATAACTGAGACTTTTGATTTCCTATTGAGGCTTAGACTTATTCATTCAAAAATCAAGATGAGAAAATTGAAAATTATGAGATCTCTTCTATATACTTTGCAAATTAATTTCTGCTCAAGTTTTATATTTCGAATTCAATCGAAAAAATTCGTAGTCTGTAATTCAAATCAACGAACAACACGGAAGTACATACTACGTAAATAAATAATGATGCTCAAATATATTGAATTAAAGGTAAAGATAATAAAGTCTAATAAATGAGATTTTACGACTTGTAATTTTGACTTTTGGCTCACGAAATTCAATTTCGTATTTTTCTATAATGTTACATTTTCTAATCAGTCAAATGTTTGTGCATCCTAACGTTAGAAAAAACGTTTTGTAATTACATATTGGTGATATCATAGTGATATTGATCATGGGGCAAAGGGAAAATTTACAAACAAATCACATAATAGTCAGATAGTGATTATGACAAAAAGTCTGTTTGTTTATTTGGCTAAACCAATTCATTTCTATGAAATTATAAAGAAACTAGGAATAGTGTCAGGTCTTCAAACAGCTAAAAAAATAAAAGCTCTCTCTAACCAGATTTTTTGCCGTATTCCCTATGTATCTAGGGTTGTTTAGTGTATACAGTACATGTGCAGATAATGTGTAGCAAAATTAAACTGAAATTGAAATTAATACGAAGTGAGAAGACGTGTTTATCACCCAATTATAAATTATAACAGGGTGTTGGATATGGAGAGGACGAGAGGGAAAATGATCAGCCTATATAAAAAGTTGTATTGAACATCGAATAGTAAGGGTTTCGGTTTTCCCAGCCCTTTTCTCCCAAAGACAGAAATCTTGCCTTGATTTCACAGGCCATTCCAATGTGGCGTTTAGAGACTGGAAATAATATACGAAGTACTGTAACAAAATGGTGGAAATTCAATGAAAAGACATAAACAAAAAATATGCAAGGAACCTTAATGTGAAAATATTAAACAATGTAAAGGTCTTAAAAGAAACCATTGCAAATCTGAGAAGCAAAAAGGCGCGTTTATAGATGAATAGAAGTCGAAGAAAATTGCGTCTTAGAGCAAAGGTTATCGGTTCTGAAGAAATTAAAAAGAAAGCCAAGGAAACTAGTGATTCCGAAAAATGATAAAAAATGAACCAAAACTCGTAATGCAAATGAGTTTATAATTTCTTGATGTATCGACGTTAAAAGCATTTTTCATGAAGCAACACAGTTTGGCTGTTTTTGCACTAGTTTTCAAAAATCTTGGACATGTTTTGGGCATCTCCATTTGTTCTTTCCAGCAAAATTCAAATCAAAGGTCATTTTACATCAAAATTCATCAAAAAAGCAATTCGAATTTCCACAGTATCATACTATTTGCAAAAAGATTTTCTACATTGTTTAATTGTATGATTTCTGTATGAGTGTATGATTTTTGATATACACGTTTAGTTTTTATAAGAACACTGAAATTGAAGAAAGCCATGCAATGATCTTAATTTTTCCGATTTGAAGGCTCAAAATGTTCTTAACATGTTCTTATCTTACCATGTTCTTAACTTTTCAGCCTCTGAAGCCTTATGTTCTTATATATTTTGTTCTTATAAAAAAAACGTGTAATGAATGAGCTCAAACTAAACGGCAACAAGATCAATGGTTAACAAAAGTCCCAACTGGCACTTACAGTTTGTTTGCAGCTGGATTATCAATGGATTTGATGAAAGATTATATTTCAGACTAGGATTAGTAAAAACACACAGAAAAGAGTCCAATGGCGAACAGTGTAATCGCTATGGAGTCATCCGAGTCGAATTTGAAATCTCCTTTGCCTCATATCGCAGCGACTGAGCCAACGTGACTGCAGGAAGGACAGGAAGGGTTCTATTCTTCAGACAACGTGGTGGAGGCCATTGACCTATATTTCCGAATGAAAACCCTAGTTTACTTTGAAAACCCTAGCTTTCCTTCACAGTATTCAGCAGTGAATGACAATGTTGAACCGTTAGGAGATAAAACTTGTTTTAATTATTATTTCTTATTTTCCTTCAATTCACAGTATTGCTTTGCTGTGTCTGGCCGTCCCTTCTATCATAAAACAGTAACCACCCCAACATAACCAACAACAAACCATTATTACCATTATCATTATGATCATTTTCATCATCATCATTATCATCACCATCATCATCATCATCATCATCACTATCACCCCCGCCACAACCAGAGTCATGATGATGATGATCAGTCAACTTCATGGCCATCATCACCATCATAATCATCATCATCATCATCATAATCATCATCATCATCACCATCATCATCATCATCATCATCATCATCATTACCCAGGGTACTTTATCACAATCATTATTATCATCATAATCATCAGAATCATCTTCGTCATCTTCACCATCATCATCATTACCTATCATCACAGTCATCATCATCAACATCATCATCATCATAATTCTTAATTTTTTGAAATACTAAATGAAGTGCCCAAAATGGAACAGGGTGGGTCAAACTGCATCTGTTCAACAAATGTTTACTGCCACAACGGCAATAAAAGAAGTTAAAAAACGTTCTAATTGCTTACGAAGTTCCTTGTTGAATTACGGAACCATGCGAAAATGCAAATGAAAATTCTTTCTCCCCGCTTGACAATGTAATCTCATAAGGTAATATAGGGATGCGGTCATAGCTATTGTTTTATTTCTAAACCCAATGTGACTCTCATTAGACTAATGAATCTTACAATATCTACTCACAAACACGGATTGAAATATACGTGTTTGCCTTATCGTAAAAACAACAAGAATTTGGCGTCATAAAGGGTATTCAGAGCATTATCAGAAAACCTTTAAAATGCAATAAAATTCAATAGGCTATCTCTAAAATCAGGAACAACGGGAACATCGGGAACAAAGTGGGAACATGAGGAACAAAGTAGGAACATGAGGAACAAAGTAGGAACAAGAGGAACAAGGCGGGAACAAAGTAGGAACATGAGGAACAAAGTAGGAACATGAGGAACAAGGTGGGAACAAAGTAGGAACATGAGGAACAAAGTAGGAACATGAGGAACAAAGTAGGAACATGAGGAACAAGGCGGGAACAAAGTAGGAACATGAGGAACAAAGTAGGAACATGAGGAACAAGGCGGGAACAAAGTAGGAACATGAGGAACAAGGCGGGAACAAAGTAGGAACATGAGGAACAAAGCGGGAACATAGTGGGAACATGAGGAACAAAGTGGGAACACGAGTCAGGAACAATATGGGAAAAGACTTAATCTTAGACTTATTAAACGAGTTTCAGTGTAATAAGCATTCGCAGCACCATATTTTGTTGTTGTTGTTGTTGGAAAGCTGCTCAAACGGTCAGTGTAGCGAATTGCTGTTGTTGTTCATGGTGAATTTAAGCAGGTCTTCAAAAAGCTATTGTTAAGCTATTAGCTATTATTTGTATTAAGTCGAACATTGGACATTTTGCGATGAGCGTTGAAGCGTTGACGAGCTGTCTCAGAGTTGACCTGCGTCGCGTGGCCTCGTTTCCGTTTGGCGGGAAAATAATATTCTAATATTAGATCTTTTTTTGGGAAGCTTCACGTGTCCTCATGGCCTGGTAACTTTATCAAGTCAAGCACGTGAAACTTGAAAACATGTTTCGTTTGCCGTCGATCCCAGCAAAGACGGACGTCCAAGCAAATATATTTTCCACAGAGTTGCCAAGATCCGATATTTCGCAGGTGAAGGACAAAGTTCTGATCGGTAGGATTGTTTACCCCTTCTTTACTTTATAAGACAATACTTGCATTTATAAGGTACCTACTATTACAACTGCCACAACTTATAACTTCTAACAACTTCCTACAAGGACTTTTGTAAGGAAAAAGTGGTGCAGAGTCTCATTGAATACTTTGAAAAAGAGAGACCCTCTCTTAGTAAAAGCACTTGTTCAAGTTGCAAACAGATTTTCCTTCTGGTAATTGAGAATCAAATTTTGAATGAAAATAAAATGTGATCCCACCGTTCCCGGTCATTCCAGCTTCGTTCCCGTTGTTCCCCCTTCATTCCCACCACGTTCCCCCTGTTCCTGCTACGTTCCTGCCTTGTTCCTCGTGTTCCCGCTTTGTTCCTCATGTTCCTACTTTGTTCCCGCCTTGTTCCTCATGTTCCCGCCTTGTTCCTCATGTTCCTACTTTGTTCCCGCCTTGTTCCTCATGTTCCCACCTTGTTCCTCATGTTCCTACTTTGTTCCCGCCTTGTTCCTCATGTTCCTACTTTGTTCCTCATGTTCCTACTTTGTTCCCGCCTTGTTCCTCATGTTCCTACTTTGTTCCTCATGTTCCTACTTTGTTCCCGCCTTGTTCCTCATGTTCCCACCTTGTTCCTCATGTTCCCACTTTGTTCCTCATGTTCCCACTTTGTTCCCGCCTTGTTCCACATGTTCCTACTTTGTTCCTCATGTTCCTACTTTGTTCCCGCCTTGTTCCTCATGTTCCCGCCTTGTTCCTCATGTTCCTGCTTTGTTCCCGCCTTGTTCCTCATGTTCCAACTTTGTTCCTCATGTTCCTACTTTGTTCCCGCCTTGTTCCTCATGTTCCTACTTTGTTCCTCATGTTCCTACTTTGTTCCTCATGTTCCTACTTTGTTCCCGCCTTGTTCCTCATGTTCCTACTTTGTTCCTCATGTTCCTACTTTGTTCCCGCCTTGTTCCTCATGTTCCCGCTTTGTTCCCGCCTTGTTCCTCATGTTCCTACTTTGTTCCTCATGTTCCTACT
>JACTAT010000004.1:698945-719445 GCA_014526335.1 Chrysaora quinquecirrha
GCTCAGTTTTAAGCATGAAAACTTTGTTGATCGTTAGTGCATATCATTTATTGAGATTACTCATTAGACCGAAACTCACCAGATACTGAGATCAAACAGCAAATGAACAATCGATACACGCTTTTTTATAAATTTTCTATGAGGCCCGAAAACTTAAATCATTATTTATGGAACTCTGCAATGTTGAATGCTTTTATCACTGCAAATAATCAAGAATTAGAAAGCTGTTTCCATTCATTTGCAGTTGAAAATTACAAAAATTGTACGTTACGCATGCATTTAGTGTTTCCTTGCTTGCTTACATGCAAGTGTCTCTCTATTATTTTTATGACACTGCATTTGCAGTTAAAATATAGGAACTATTAAGGAACTTTTGGAACTACAATTGCCTCAAAAGAGGTCCAAAATTAAGGAACTTTAGGAAATAGGCCTTGAGGTAGGTTCCTTATAAAAAAGCGCGTAGTACCCCAAAGATTATTGTGACTTTTGCTGTTTGCTCTGTTTCACTTTCAGAAATGCTCAATACAACAACAATAATTGCAAGATAATTTCAAAGTATTTGTTGTAATGTCGCAAAGGCCTTTTTTTCAGCAAAAAGTAGAAAATCGGGTCTTTTATCTGCCACGTTTTCTGAATGCACGGTGCTACGTTTTGTGTACGCTTTACACTATGCAAATTTTTTAGTCGATTCTTAAGACCGAATTCAATGCTAACGAGGGTAGTGCAGTGGCCATTTAGAATGAGTAGGTCTTCTTGGGCGTCGTGACATGCGAGATGGCAAATTTTCTACTAACATGTGTTTTTGTAATTGCTTTTGGTTGACGATGTTGAAAGCGAACTCTGTCAATGCTTAGCGAATCTAAAATCTATTTGCATTAGATCGCAATAAACATGATTGTCGTCAACTTCGTTCCCAATGATATCTGCTGTAGTTGCTGTGAGCCCAATCCGCAACTTCAAGTAGCGTTTGGCATCGGAACGAGGTTGAATTATCGTGGGATATCCTCATCGCACCATCATGACAATCAAGCACAGCATCATTGCAAGATCATCCAGCATGATCATTGCAAAATTATAAATGCAAACGACAAATGAGAATGATTAGCTTTTAGAGAATGATCAACTATTATCGTTAGATCCGTTGATCGAACACAGAATGGTGATCGCGAAACTCGTTGAAACCACTCGATCATGACAATCAAGCACAGCATCATCGCAAGATCATGCAGCATGATCATTGCAAAATCATAAATGGAAATGACAAATGAGTGATCAACTATAATCGATAGATCTGTTGATCGATCACGGAATGGTGATCGCGAAACTCGTTGAAACTGTTCGATCATGACAATCAAACACAGGATCACTCATAAATCATAAATGCCAATAAGAACAACGAGCTTTAGCCAATATAATCGATATAGATGATTGTATTGTTGATCGATCAAGGAATGGTGATTGCTAGCCTCTGAATAGTTGGAACAGACCTTCTTCTGACAAAATTTTACACAAGTGGAATTGCCGTTTCGATTTTATGCAATACAGGCACAATAGGAAAGAAAAATAGATCCGCATATCGCGTAGCCGTGGTACACTTTTTTTAATAAGCAACTTGACTTTCGTCCAGCCCTCAAAGTTGCTTAAAATTTTAGACATTTCAGCCCTCAAAGTTGCTTAAACGTTGCTTAACATTTTTTGTACCTACTAACCACCCCTGACTTCACGGGTCAAAATCCTCATCTGTTAGGCCTACAACATGACTTTTGGGAGACAGTCAGTGGAAAAGCTTCAACACGTGCAAAACATAAGAACGAAGAACAATTTCCTAACACAAGAAAGAGAATAAGCTTGGTTGTTTGACTTCTTAGTTGCTTACAGTAATTCAATTGAGCCCTCAAGTTGCTTAATGTTAAGGTCAGTTCAGCCCTAGTTGCTTATTGAGCGGTTGCTTATTAAAAAAAGTGTATTATAATGATAGTATTAGTTGCGTAATACTGTAGCACAGGATTGAGATATGATTTTTTCATCCTCTAATGTTGTAGGCCTACGTTTAAGACTGCTAATATTTTATCATTGATTTATTAGAATAAAAACAATTTCCGCTTGGATAAGATTGTAACAGTTACAATAAACCCTTGGCGCTCAGTTCTCTTATACAATCAATACAGATGTGGTTAGATTACTTCTTGATAACCAAAGATGTTCTTTCAATTTAGAGAGAGCATTAACAGAGTTTCTAATTCTTCTAAGTAAGAAACAGCACGAGCAAATGTAGGACTTTATATTTGCAAACTGTTTAATGTGGGTGTTGGCCTAGGTAACCACTGCTTCATTGTGGGCTGGACGTACTTTCTATTGAGTTGATTTAAAGCTTATTTTGTAGCGCTCGTCTAGCGTGGTAGTTGGTTTCAAACCTTTTTGTTTTTAATTGAAATTGAAGGTCAAGAACAACATAGAAAATTAATTATGTGAAGTCTTTCTGTGAAGTTGTCAGTGAGGAGTGAACAAGGCTTAGAAGAAGGCAAGTCCCAACATGGTCGAGAGATTTCAGGGGTCTCCAAACGTTGATTAGCCTGGCGTTCTGCGCAAGCATTTTACTTTGAAAGATATGATAATAAGGGTTTGGTATCTAAATTGAAAAACACGAAAAAGTGCACATTTATTTTTTGCATAGGACAATTATACGACCCATCTAGAGGAACTTTCTAAAAGCTACTTATTTTTTTATTTAAAAAGTTCGAAATGGTTCCTACATCTACCTTTTACAAACGCTTATTTCGGAATGATTTTTTCCTTCTGACGAAAAATTATAGCTATGAAAGGACAACGATTAAAAATGTTCCACTTCTACTGGTGACTGGAATTGCGAAGTCTGATGATAATAAATGTGTGGAGTACGGATACACAAAACTCATGACATTCTATGGACTTAGAGACATTTTAGTCTTTGCACCAAGCATGAACCACCTTACGCAAACTTTGCTCCAGCAAATTAGACTAAACGTTTAACCATGAAAACACCACGGAATATTTTAACTACTACAAAATGGTCAATGGCCTAACAAGCCAAGACAGATTTACTATCTAATGAACTGTGTATTTCATGTATTCCCTTGTTCGCCCTTAGCTACTTATCAGAGTCTGTGTGAAAAACAGAAATGGGGAGTTGAAAACCTTGGTTTGGGCGTTTCAGACATTGTTTTTTTCCGTGTTTTTCTCAGTATTTACCAATTTCTTTCAACTGAAAAGAAATTCCGGGTTCTCAGAATTTTTCTAAGTCTTGCAATTACAAGCCAGCTTGAAGCGGCCTTTCGAGGCATTTCCTTGTACCTTCTTGCCTTTTGAAATTAGGCATAATCTTTTGAATTAGCATTGGATGTTACGTCAATGTAGCTTAATGAGAAAAAATTCCATTGTTGCACTTAATTAGTTAAAACTTTAAATGACGTAGGCCAACTTATGCCACATACGATGCCGATTTTTATCTTTACGTAAAGGATGCAGAGTTGCAGAATAGGATACCTAAAGCAAAACACGGAGATGGAAGCTTCTTCACAAAAGATAGCTAACGTACGGCAAGTACACGGGGGCCACCGATAGGTTTTGTAAATGGCCTTAATCTAACAATGTTGCAAGATGCTTCGGATTTATATGCCCTAATTCCTTTGACAGCGCCCCCTTTCACCCCTCCAATTAAGGCTACGACAAAGAAACTGCAGAGTGAATCGAAAAAAGGACACTTAGAACTTGTTATAAGTTAAATCTAGTAGTCTAAAGCCGCTCAATGGAAGGGCAAAGACAAAGGAGGCGGTGGGGGATGTGATTTTCGGAGGTTTGGTGAACTAAGGAAATGCATATAAGTAACGCTTTTTTTTATAAGGAACCTACCTCAAGGCCTAGTTCTTAAAGTTCCTTATTTTTGGGCCTCTTTTGAGGCAATTGTAGTTCCAAAAGTTCCTTAATAGTTCCTTAATTTCAACTGCACATACAGTGGTCTTAACAATAAAAGAGAGACATTTGCATGTGAGCAAAGCTCGAGACTACTCAAAGAAACATTGGATACATGCTTAACGTACAATTGATGTGATTTTCGACTGCAAATGAATGGAACCGGCTTTCTAATTCTTGATAATTTGCAGTGATAAAAGTATTCAACATTCAAAAGTTCCTTAATGATTTTCTCTTTAGTAGTATAAGTTCTTTAAATTCTCGGGCCTTCTACATGTAGGTTCCTTATAAAGTGGTTCCTTATAAAAAAAAGCGTATATGTACATTAGTATATAGAAATTAGAAATCTATGAGAAGTATAATAAATGAATGGATTTTCAAAAGGACTTAGGCCGGCTTGGATTTTAGTATCAGCAAATAATTAACAGCTTTTTTAAGCTGGGAAATATAAACATTTTCCCTTCACCGTTCATTTGATTCGATTGCGATAAGGATTCTCATCACCCTTTCAAAAAGGCGGCCCAGGGCGCAGCACTTCGTGACCAGTGCGTACGTGACACAAGATTATCCGATGCTACAACAAACCGCATTTTTAAGTGAGGTTAATAACTAACACTTTTCTTAACAAATCCTAGCTATTGCTGGTTTGATAATGCGATTTTGGAACGTTTCCAATCTATGGCACATTGCCTGATCTTTAAGCAAAGGAAATATCAGTCAGCCAAAGCTCGTGCCTCATTAGAGAATCAATCCCACAAATCCTTTCATTGGCTTACATTAAGCGGATAACAAGTTCCGTGTTTCCCTTGCAAATTACACCACCAGAACGAGGTTCGACGAAATTCAGCGAAATCAGATAAGGGTAAGACTGGACAGAATATGACCTGGGCTTTTTCTTACATGAAAAGATTCTCTAAAGAAATTCGGACTGTCCGAACACCAAAAATCAAGACAAGAAACTCCAGTAGAAACTCCAGTACAGTACTGGAACATATTTTACATAAGAAACATTTTCTTTAGCTATCGTAAAACATAATGTTATTCCCCTTCCCGCGTAGCTTCTGCAATAAAAAAGTATTGTAACGCCCAGAAAATCAGGAAAGCGCTAAATATCTAAATACAACCAGCTGATGGGTTCTAAGCAACATCTATAGAATAACTATGTCCACACTTGGATTATTGTCTTTAACAAACTACCCTTTTTTAATAAACAACTGGACTTTTAGTCCAGCCTTCAAAGTTGCTTAAAATAGCTAAACCCTCACAGAATGACTGGTACCCCCTAATACCTCTTATTTTCCTAATACTTCTTCTTTAAAAAAAAGCGTGTATTGCTTTTCAATGGGATTGATAAGTTTGCAACGATGTATTTTATAAGGAAAGCCATCTTAACCAAAACGTTTAGCAAAATTTCAGCCTTAGTTGCTTATTGACCAGTTGCTTATAAAAAAAATTAGAGCGCATTATAAATCCACTCGATGCTAAAAGCCTGAAACGTTTGAGGTGCTTTGAGTGCTTGGCCGACTGTTTGGATTTTAGAAAAGTACGTGTGTCCGATGATATATCCGGGGAAAATCTCTAGTGCACTTTTGAAAATAAAGAGACTTAGGCAATTTTTTAACAATAGGGAAAATTAGGCACTTATTCATGGGCATAAACCTATATGCCTTGGCCTGGCTGAATCTCATTGCCTCTAGCCTCTGCGCACGTAGTACACGCACTGCAAATGTGGTATATGATGGGTACAAGCAAAAGTTGCCGTAGAAAAACATAGCAATAATTTGATGATTAGAACATAAGAGTGAATTTGTTGAAGTTCTTAAGAGTGAATTTGAGTTTAAAAAATTCTTCATTAATTTTTAATTTTCAAAGTTTTACTCACCGTTCATAAAAAATTGACCCTCTTTGTCGGCTTGGCTGTTGTTCACCGTGAAAAATCTGTTTTATGCTGCGATTTGTTTATTTGATTTGTTTATAAAGATGTGTACTTGGGCGTTGGTTTCTCAGATTGTGTACAAAACAATAGATCAATAGGGTGGGAGACAATGCGGAGTAAGACACGAGACAATGCGGAGCAGTACAAGAGCAAAGCGATATTTCGTGGTAAATCCACGGAAATTAGTTCTATCCTGTTTGTTGTTTGTATGAAATAAACAAATAATCAACTAATCTTATTCGAACGATTAAAGAGGATTAGATGTTAAAAGTTTTCGGACTTTGATTTATCTTTTAACATCACAAGTCAAGGGCTGAAGAAAAACTTTGCTAATACTGTAGTACTATAGAGTTCTAGATGTAAGATGCTTCCCAGGTTTTTCGTAGAATGCAGAGAAAGAAGCTTTTTCTTCAGATTCCCCAAGTTATACAATTTGTCAAGAAGTTATTTACCTAAGCACATCACAGGGGGGATTCATTTTCTACAGAGGGCAGCCAAAACTGGAGCCCTGCAACAGTCGGCATAAACATTCACTTCTCCTATGTCCGTACTTTGCAGTCTTTTGGGTTTTTTTCAAGAAACAACAATCTTTTGTGGATTTTGCACCACGCAGTCTGTCACCCAAGCAAACTGCATTACTCACAGCGTGGTGGGAGCGTGGTTTTCGAAAGCAAAGTGAGGGTGTGTTTTGTTTATCAACCCCCAGTGAAGAACTTTCAACAACGCCGCCTGAAATTCTCCTAAAATATTTTTACTGTTAATTTCAAAGATTTCTAAGATTTCTAAGCCACAAATGGAAGAGTTAATTTACTCATTAATCAGCCGACAACAGCAATGTAACCTCTCTACTCACATACCGAAAGCATCCTTCAGAAAATTTTGCTGACTACCGGAACAACATTACTAAAAGATAACCATCCACATTACTCCGCACCTTCCACATTACTGATGATATCCCTCCACGCTACTGAAAAATAGCGCTCCAAATTACTCCGCACCCTCCATATTACTGATGATATGTTACTGAAAGATGATAGTCCTTCATATTACATCATGATATCTCTCAACGTACTGAAAATAGTCCTCCGCATTAAGATACATGATATTACTGATGATATCCTTCCACGTCACTGAAAGATAGCCCTCTATATTACACAGCACACTCAACATTACTTATGATATCCCTCGACGTTACTGAAGGATAGTCCTCCACATTACTTCATGATATCCTTGAGTCCTCGATATTATGCCGCATCCACCACATTACTGATGATACTCCTCAAATTTCTTGAAGATACCCTCAACATTAATCCGCATCCACCACATTACTTCAAAGCCCTCCACATTACTCTGCACCCTCCACATTTCTGCAAGATAGCCCTCTATGTTACTGGTAGTAGCACTCCACATTACTTACATCGCACCCTCTTCTAATGATATCCAACCACGTAACTGAAAAATAGCTTTCCACATTACACAGCACACTCCATATTACTTATGATATTCCTCCACTTACTTCAAGTAAGACCTACACATTACTCCGCATCCACAACATTACGGCAAGATTGCCCTCCACATACTGCAAGATAGTCCTCCACATTACCCCGCATCCTCCACGTTACTCGTGATAGCTCCCTGCATGACTCATAGATAGCCCTCCACATTACTGAAAGACTGCCTCCATACTACGCATCCTCCAAACTACCGATGATAGCAGCCCTCCACAATACTTCAAGATAGTCCTCCACATTACTGATGATAGTCATCCACGTTACTTCAAGATGGCCAACCTAAAACCCCCTGCAATGTTGCTGTATTGAATTTCACATTGGATCCACGCTTGACGCTTGGTGATTTCTTTCCACAATCATTTCATCAATATGTCTCATGTTTTTCAATATCTAATGTGGTTTTCTATCGTGGTTGAGTTAGAACTAGGTGAAAAACCTAACGGTTTCTCCATTGAATTACGTTTACTTAACATTGATGTTATCTACCACACCCATATGGGCCTTGGGTATAATTTACTTAGCATTTTGTCTTGTGAATGATAAGATTTGATTTTGGCTTTGCAACAAGGAAGCGACGAAATATGAATGAAATAAACTATGTTGTACAGTAGTTACGAAACTTAAATTGCTATATCCTCATGATACTTCATGTAGCTATGTCTCAAAATATAAATTGAAACGAATTTTGCATCTCGCGACAGGTTAACAGATTATTATTAACATGCAAGATATGTCTAACTCCTTCCACCCAACAAACCATCCTGTTCCGATAATGATTCATAGCCTAGAGGAACAAAGCAATCGAAGGAAACATCAACTATGTTGTTGTAGTTGTTGTCATCTGTTTTCTAAAGAGTGGGAGGAAGGTAACAAGCCTATGCTTCGACAGCATGCTTATGATTGACTTTGATGAGGATGCACTTGTTTTCATATGTTAACATCATAATCTTAAATCACATCTTAAACGAAGAAAAAATACATATAGCTCAGTTCAAGAAATGATATCTGGTGTCCCCTAAGGATCTGTGCTATGTCCAATCCTGTTTAACTTCTACATACATAATTTGCTTCTTTTTATCAAACAGGTAACTCTCTATAATTACGCGGATGACAATATAATTGCTTATTTTTTTAAAAGCATGCCTCATCAATATTTTTGAGAAAGAAACAGCCCGTTGGACTTGATTGGTTCCAATTCTTGAGAGAGAGAGAGATTAAAGACATGGAAAAGTTCGTCTAAGTGAGGTTGTTCTTTTTTTTAAACTCTGGCTAATATTCGTACATAATTTGATTAAATTCAAATACTTATAAGTCACTGTATAACGTTTACTTATACGTTTACTTATAACTTGCCGTCAAAACGTTCAATTAGTTAAGCCCATTTACCTGAAATCCCTGAGATCTTTATTGTTTAGCTACATTCGTTTGGTAGCGAGCGCAGAATAGCTAGCTATAACAGAAAGCAATGCTCGCTCGCTGGATGCGCAATAATCCCGCAATAATTATGATGGGCTCATTCAGTATACACGACTTTTTATAAGAAACTAAAAAATTGATCCAGTTATGAAATTTTCTTGAAATTTTCAGATTTTGAGTACTGAAAGTTTCTTAAGAGTTTCTTGAATATCATGTTCGCAACATAGTTATTCTATCTGAATGATGTTCCAAACCAATTTATCGATCGTATTTGAATGCATATGGGTTTCCTGTTTGTCTGATTGTCACAGATATGCTTTACTGCAAACGAAACACGCAATCATCATCATCATCATTACTGAGGTGAAACGTTTCCTACGTAAAAATTTCCAGTACTTGAGTTTCTTAAATATTTGGCCATGCGAGAGTCTGGGTTTCTTATAACGAGTTTCTTATAGAAAAAATACGTGTATAGTATTAAGTGTATCGTGTACGCATCGATAGGTAGAAACGGAGGTATATCAAGTCGAGTAGCCATATCTGTAATCAATTACTTGAGCATCATCATCGCCATTTATCATGTTCCGAGAGACCAAACATAACAACAACCGTAGCCTACCGTGTCACCAAATCAACTTTTGAAATCATAGTTCACGTGGAGTCCTTAATCTGCATAAATTATACAAATTTATACAGATTAAACAACAACAACATTATAACGTGGAGTTGGTTCAGTAATTTATAAAGCTTTGATTGATTAATGAGGATGGCTGTAAGTAATTGCAAGATTTTCAGTAATTTAGGGGCTATAATTATTGACCAGTATGCGGAGGGATTTTCGCAATTCTGGGCTATTATCGTGTAGTGTGGAGAGCACCCGGGGCATTCTTGACTATCAGTACGTGTGCACTCCAAGAAATGATTTTTTGACCCGGCTCTAGAATTTCCCTCCCAAATGATCGATACCTTGCTTTAAAAGAAAACGGCGAAAAGTATACTCAGAAACATTACTAAATATACCCTGTCCAACATTGACGTAAAAATCCACTGTAACAAAATATCCTTTTTGACAACCGGCTTCAGCAGAAATGCCTTCTTTCGATACCCGGCCTTAGATAAAAGAGGCGAAATCGATACCCGGAAAGGAGTGCACATCGCGTCAGCAAAATATACTAAGTACCCCGCTAGAGAGCGCGTAGATGTTTGAGGGCTAAACTTCCAGGAACATGACATGCAGTGTGTTACTGTTTAGCAATGTGATGTGTAGAGCTACTTTGAGTAAAGTGGTGAGAAAGGAAAGGAGATGGTACGACATGTATTCCCTTTCAATTCCTTGCAACAATTGCCATAAGGTAATGATACTATATCAAAACTGCTTTGTTTTCGACATTCAGAGTGGCTTTGCTAGAATGATGTTCGAGTGAATTGAAGGTGACGATTTTATGACCTGCTTAGGCTGATCTTAGCAGACCTTTTACGCTTGATCAAATGTCAAAGAACTCAGAATCTCCTCAAATCGTTAATTTTATCTGCTAATTCAGAGACGCAATCGAAAAACCACTCTATTTCTCTGGCTTTAAAGTCGACCGTTAGCAATTGTTCTTGCCGGTGATATATCATTTTAAAACTGTTTTAATCTTGTCAGTTATCAGGCGTTTCTTTATGCGATGATTTCGTTTCAACCAATGCGGTTTTAAGAGAGAGAATTACAAAATTACTTCTATCTCCATGAAATCCTCTTACAGTAAAGTGGTTTCAGTTGGCCAGCGTTATTCAATTAGGGACTAAGCGGCCATCTTCATGATTAGACGAGTAAGAGACGATTTTCAAGAATCAAATCGCTGTTACATTGATTTCGTGTATTTCAATTCAATCAAACTAAATAACATTCGACGCCATGGATAAAGACAACTGTTACTCTAAATTATTCGCATCTGAGACTCTTCTCTGCTCTTCAATTACGGCTTAGCTGAGAACGGTCTCCTCTCCCAATAATCCTTTGTTTCAACTGATCGCAATGTTTACAGTAGCATGTTCTCAAATGAAACTAATTCTTTGGTAATCAGCGCAAGGTGCTGAAACATATAGGGAGAACAAATTTTAGAAGTTCCTTCAGTGGAAATTCGTATAATTGACACCTTGACACGACGGACACTTACCGATGGGCATTATTCACGTCTCTTTGTAAAACCATATCTTACAGCAGACATTTCGGTCAATAGAAAAAGGACAAACGCATTGGTCGCACTCTCCTTAAGTTACATTTTTATACTTCCGTCTTGAATTTTCATGAGACCGACTATAGCACCGACAAAATTTAAAGGTTTTTCGGATGTGCGTGGCTAGGACACTATTAGATAGGTGCGCCCTTGGTCACTATGTGTCTCTAATGATCGTTAACATCTTACCTATTCACACTTCCCAGAAGCCCAAGCACAGGGCGAAATCAACAAGATGAAGGTACGCCTTTGCAACGTAAGAATAATGGATAACAGGAAATAATCGCTTGCTTGGGCTAGGGGTGAGCTTTACTTGAGGGGGCTGTTTGATTCACAGTCCATTGTTTATGATAAATTTGCCCGGCTTTAATCAAATGTCGTGCCTGGACATGACTATTTTTGAAAGAGTTTTGTACAGTCGAGTGGCTGCAGCACTACCAGCCACCTTGCCTCCTATACCTATGCTTGCTTGTGAACTCTAAAACATTTGGTTGTCTGAAGCAAGCATTACAGCGACGAGTTTATATTTTGGTCAAGTAGGACCGCCTGACTTAAACAGGAATTGACTAGCCTGTCCACTCACTGTGTTAAAAAGAGGCATTGCAAACGGTGTTTGAATAAGCCCTCATCTATCGGTTTGCACCCGCGACTTCTTCTAGGCATGCGCCCTCGTGCACCTATTATTCTTACAACATACGGTATGCGCGTTGTATCTAAGAAAATGAATTTTTTTTTTAGTTCAATGGTTCGAGGTTTTCTGTGGTAGTATCATGTTGATGGTCATGTCACACTGAGGATCGTAATCGTCACTTGTCTATTTAGTTGTGTTCATGTCAAAATTAATGATTCGATCTTGAAAATACAATATGGATCATCTCTGTAGCAAGAAATGAACATGTTTAACTTTGGCATAATGCTCACCTATACGTACAAAGCAATGCATTGCATGCAGAATAGGCCTAACAGTACGAGTTTCATAATTTAGCTTTTAGAACTCAGCTACCCCCGTCATATGGCGCAAACAAAATTAGTTTAATTTCGTGAGGGGCAGACGTAGCTACTACTGTAATTGCTTCAGTGTTCGAAATGGCGCCATGTTTTGTTACTGTAAATATCGATACGTTGCTTGAAATTGTGTGGTTATAGCTTTAGAATTAGGTACAATAACTTGTAATATGCAATACCAATTAGAGAGCGTTAGCATATTGTCACTACAGCCGATCCAATTCAACTTATTACGAATGTTATAATTTGATTTCGGTGAATTGAATCATTTTAAAATATCCAATTTTCTAGAATGTTTATTGAAAGCAGAATATTTGCTTATCCATCATAATTTGATTCTTCTTCTCTGGAATGCCACAGGGCAGTAAGAGATGATCTTAACCACTCTTTACCTTCAGCCAATTTATGACCTCTAAATCGCATTGCCGCGCGCAGTTTGGCTGATCAGTTGGGAGGATACGCACGTTGAGTGCTTTGATTTGCTTTATATGTGAGATCCATCACTTTAATGCGAAGGTTAAACCCATTGACTATAGTCAAAAGCTATAGCTTTTACTTTCTCCGTCTTTGTCCGTCAACATAGCTTCAAAATTTAGCGCTGCCGCTCCGTAACGGTTTTGCAACCAAATTTAAACAAAGTTCTGTCTTCTCTAGTTGAAAATGGGGAGGAGATTTGCAATTTGCTGACTTTTAAATCGCTCCTACACGCTATACTGCCACTGTTAGTGACTTTGTTGTCGATTTTTAACTCAAGTTTCAAAACAATTTCCTTTGACAAATAAATGGTGCGGTTACATACGTGCCATTAGCCAATGCAGCATTAAAATTTACCAGTTCTAAGATTTATACTCATTTCACTTGAAGGCAGAACCCAACTTTATAGCGATCTTAAGAAAAAGCAATTACACCTCCATATGTAAAAATATATTGGTGGTAATTTTTGGCAATGAGATATTGTTCCGTGCACTTGACATTAAGATAAATATAACATACAGTAACTTAACTTATGATAAAGTGACCGTGGATTTGTTATACGTGAATCGTAGTGATCGCTGTCTTCTGTTAACTCAATTTACACTTTTTTTAATAAGCGACTTGACTTTTGTCCAGCCCTCAAAGTTGCTTAAAAGTTGCCTAACCTTTTTTACCTAACAACCACCCCTGACTTTGCGGGTCAAAATCGTCAACTGCTAGGCCTATAACACGAATTTTGGGAGACAGTAAGAGGAAAAACGTTAGCTAAAGAACTTCAACATGCAAAACAAACAATTTCCTAACAACAAGAAAGCGTATAAGCTTGGTTGTTTGACTTCTTAGTTGCTTACAGTAATTCAGTTGAGCCCTCAAGTTGCTAAATGTTAAGTTCAGTTCAGTCCTAGTTGCTTACTGAGCGGTTGCTTGTTTAAAAAAAAGTGTATTCGAACAATTGTGAAATCCAGAAATAGCTGCTGTTATTGTTATAATTGCGGCTGTTCAAACTACGAGGGGATAGTTTGAACGGGTCAAGGTATGGAGGGGGCCTGAGAGGAAATCTGCGACTTTTGTAGTGAGTCTAGAGTGACAGAGCGTTTTTCAGTGTAATTCACGATACAAATAAATAAAGGAATATATGTTGTAGAAAGCAAGGACTTCTTCAATCGCCCATTTTCTGTGAAAATTTTGTTTCTTTTAATAAATGTTGTTGTGACGCTGCTGTTTCTGTGTTGTTATTGTTGTTGTTGTGTGTTTGCTTTGTTGTTGTGTTGGTATGTTTATATTGATTTAATGTTCATGGATGTTCATATTGAATGACTGAAAATTAAATGAATGACGAATACGTATGCTTTAAAGGTGGATGATTAGACATGACGACTTTGCAAAGCCAATCTAGCACTCTCGCTTCGTGTCTCGCCATCACTTCTTCATGAAAATTGATTTTCAAATTAATCTTTCAAGTATTAAAGTTTGTGGCTTTGATTTCAAAAGATACTTATTATCTTTTTTCAATAACGTGATACAGCGCACCGTTATATTCATTTGTAAATTAAATGTTTATCTGTGTTATAAAACTTTGAATTGAAAACACTGAGACTTCAATGAGTCACCGCTAAACCAAAAATCTACTGACCATTTTGACCCTAGGCCTGAAAATCTATAAAAATTTTAAACCTGTCTAGAACTTTTTGAATTTCAGAAAGCTTAAACCAACTCAACATACATTTCTTATTTCTTACTGTTTTATTTATTTACTGCACACGCAATACGTTTACATACAACCCCATGAAACTTTTTCCAATTTCGTGAGAAACTTCAACCTTGTTCCCAGGGCTATTCAGGGGAGCCATAATACTTTAGCCGGTTTTTGAAGCTTGTTTTGGAAACCTTAATTTGAAATTCGCAAGCAAGGCCCATTGCCGCAGCTCGGACGTCGGGAAACGGAGCGTAATGTATGCAATCACGCCAGATTTCTATTGTTCTCTCTCAACCAATCAGAATCCAGAAACACTTGGTAGGTACCAGGGGTATTTCTTTCAAAATAGCCCTGGGAACGAGGTTGGAGAAACATGACACTTTCGTCTATCAATTTTTCGTCGCAGAATCGCTGTTGAGTTGAATTGCTGGATGGAAACATAAAGAAACAAGTGCCTACTGAAGCGAAGAACAACAACAATTCAATTCAATGTGAGCGAAAATGAGTGAAGGATTTGGGTAGCAAGGCTACTACAGTAATCATGGTGCAATTAACGTCTTGGAACTAATGCCGTACACCCTCAGCTTGAGTCTCTATTAGAAAAGTCTTGTAAGAATCCTTTTGCTTCAATAGGAATCTCGTACGCTTTTTCGTAAAATGCCCGTTGACAGGAATTAGGCTGTTTTCCAAAACCACTTCTACTTTTTATGTGACTAATATGGTATCGCGGCAATGCACTTAATAAAGGTATAGTCATGACATATGAAAATGCATAAAGTAGTATCCATAGAGTTCGGAATATAAAAACATATTCCTAACTCTATGGTAATACACGCTTTTTTTTATAAGGAACCTACCTCAAGGCCTAGTTCTTAAAGTTCCTTATTTTTGGGCCTCTTCTGAGGCAATTGTACTCTTAGGTACCTAATTGCCGTCCCCCCCCCGCTAATTAATTTTTGAAAATTTTTCCAACCCCCCCGCTCTTATTAGGACCCCCCCGCTTATTAAATTTTTCAACTTCGCGTAAGTGACGCGTATTGAAAATTCATATCAGAGGATTCAAAATCACAAAATAAATAGATACCAGTCTTGCATAGACAAAATAAGATAAAAATTGAGTCTGAGTCTTGAGTCATTTTCAACAAAAATCCAACCCCCCCGCTAATTGGGACCCCCGGCAATTAATTTTCAACAAAAAATCCAACCCCCCCGCTAATTGGGACCCCCCCGGCAATTAGGCACCTAAGAGTAGTTCCAAAAGTTCCTTAATAGTTCCTTAATTTTAACTGCACATACAGTGGTCTTAACAATAAAAGAGAGACATTTTTATGTGAGCAAAGCTCGAGACTACTCAAAGAAACATTGGATACATGCTTAGCGTACAATTTATGTGATTTTCGACTGCAAATGAATGGAAACAGCTTTCTAATTCTTGATTATTTGCAGTGATAAAAGTACTCAACATTCAAAAAGTTCCTTAATGATTTTCTCTTTAGTAGTACAAGTTCTTTAAATTTTCGGGCCTTCTACATGTAGGTTCCTTATAAAGTGGTTCTTTATAAAAAAAAAGCGTGTATCTTAGTTATAGTTGAAATAGATCTGGCGAAGTGATTTCGCGTCGAGGCTCGACACAAACACAGACGCCATTTAAATTGTCATTCGCCGCGATGAAAAGACGGAAAGAAAATGCAGCATTGCGCATGTGAAGCGACGAAATCTCTAATATCAAATAGGGGCTGAGCTGAATATTGGATGGAGATAGCTAACTTCACTACAGATTACTTCACTGGTAAAATTCTGACATTATTCCTGCATTGTTACTAGGCCAATTATTTAACATCCCTTAAAAAAGACAACTGCCTCTTTTTCAATGGATCAAGACGCAACTGAATCGCAAAGAGGCGCCGTAAAGCCAAGCTCAAGCAAATAAATCTGTAACTATTTAGCATTAACTAAAACTATACCAAATGAAGAGAACTTTATTTACATTTATTTACATTTCTTATTAAATTGCAAATAATATTAGAAAAAGTTTTTTTAAAAAAAGGATATCCGGATTTAGGCCCATTCTCACTTTGTCTGTCTCTTGTCTCGATCCTCCAGACAATTTTTGTTTAGGTAAGGTTTCATTTGGATTTATGAAAAAATGCTGTCTGTCTCGAGGTTGCATGCTAAGACGTTCTTTTGATTTTAATTTGCTTTTAAATCATTTACGTCTGCTTTATATTTCTTCCCTAGTAGCTACAACGTCGCCCATAGCCAGTAGCTAGCTACTGGAGCTTTTAGAACACCTCCTCCATTGTACGTGCCACCGTATTTTCTCAGATGAGTGCTCCACCCCGAATGAGGACTCACTCAAATTAGCACCCCTTTTCAAGAGACAAACTTTGTGAGCGCCCCCCCGAATAATCGCCTCCGGTAAAATGCGCATAGGGCAATCATTTATATGGATCGGCTTTACATAACTTTTAAAAGAATACAGTTTGTAAGGATGTTTAGGCTCGAAGTGCTTGATACTCTCTGATACTTAAGAATAATTTAAGAGTTATCCCAAGCACAAGCTTCATGAAGACAATTTTTCTGTTTCTCTGCCTTTTTCACAAGGGAAAACAAATGTTATTTTCGCGCTATTTATCTTAAAATACACCTAGAGTTATATACGCAGATATGAAGAGATACCTTGAATACTGCTTCATGCAACTGGGTATCGCAGCAGCCGTCTTACAACTTACTTCGCATACTCTATTCCTATTTATTTAGTTTATTCTCAAAACTACCTTAAGACACACTGTCTGAAATGCAACAGAGCGCTTAACGGCAGACCGGTTTACCCGTTTTACTGACGCATCATGAAAGCAAGAAAATTCATTGTATTCATACCTCTTTCTCGTTCCTTTTCTTCAAGGCTTCAGTCTATTGGGTGCTTCCAGAAACTTGACGAAACCTGTTTAGAGGTAGAACAAGAGACGATATTTAATAAATGCATGCATGCACTCCGTGAAACACAAGATCATCGTTTTAGCAATAGCAAATCTGAGTTTTAGAAAATCTTATGCAGGAACAGAAATGCATTATTTATTATATACGTATAAAGCTATCACAATGTGGCGTTTTCTGAACAACAGCAACAACCAAATATCTATATCGAAAATAGGACGTTTTAGGCAGAAAACAACACAAGTAAGGTTATATCACTGATGATATTTGTGCGATTGGGCCTCCTGTGGTTACAGTAAATAAAAAGTGCGTAAATCCTTATTATTTTTAAAACCATATAAATCAGAAACATATGCAGTAAAATGGTAAAATGAGAATGGTGCTACTTTTTTGTAATTAGAAGATGGGGGAGGGGGGCTCTTCCGAAATTCAACAAGGAAGTATCATCTTTGCCTATTTATACTGAATCAGAGAGCAACAAGTTCTGAGTAACAACATCACAATATGCTACAAAATCATGATATGTTTCTCTGTTAATCTCATCATTAGCTTTTGAGACAAGAAAATGTATGGACATGCTAAATACACTCTCTTTTTTTATAAGAACAATTTTATAAGAACACGAGCCTGGATTTTGCCCAGATTTTAAGAACAAATTAAGAACAAGCTGAGGCTGGCATTTTCAAAAGCCCTAAGCATATCAGCTAAATATGAAAGAAAGATGTCAGACTGATCGTAAAAAGCAAGCAAACAAAGAAATAAACAAGAATGCTGCATTTTCACACAAACCCAGTTCCTCCCCAGACATTCATTGAAAAATATAGATATCTAAGTAGCCAAGGAATTAAGAACAGATTAAGAACATTTCAGGCTCAAAAACGGCAAAAATTTAAGAACAGCCAGCTTCGATCAAAATTTCCTGGTTCTTATAAAAAAAAGAGTGTAGTATGTGGGGTTCCGGAATCGGACCATAAGGACTTAGCGATTCTCCTCCAAATTCTCTCAGCAGCCCAGCTGAACTGTAGGCCTGTGTGACATGCAACAGTATCAAACAATTTCCCACCAACACGATAATACGATTTAAAAATTTAAAGAAAACATGAAAAAAGAGTCAAAGTGTCTCAGACCAAAGTTTTGTCTGTGGTCTTTAATTTCTTTACAATTACAAATCCAAAGAAATTCTGCATTTATGAATTATTGTCCAAGAATTGGCTTAATTAGAATATTCATGTTTTAATTTGATTTCGACAAGCTTTGAAGTATGTTGATGCTTAAAAACTTAGCTACTTAAATTATCTGTGTATGTATGTATTAAACCGCTCGTACATAAATAAAAATACATTTGAGGTGGTTTTTCACGCTAGCGAATCTATAATCACAACGGTGGTGGATAATCACTACTGTAGTGGTACCATTTGCGTACAGCTGTGGCGGTAGTTTCTGCGTACTGTGTGGTGGATTATTATTACTGTGGTGGGTTACCTATAATGCTTGATGTGGTGGGTTACTATGCTTGCGATGGTGGCAGTTTTGGCGTACTGTGGTGGATAATTACTACTTGTGGTGGGTTATTATGCTTGTTGTGGTGGGTTATTATGCTTGCGGAGGTCGTACTGTTTGCGTAATTTGGTGGATAATCACTACCGTGGTGGGTTATTATGCTAGATGTGGTGGGTTACTATGCTTGTTGTGGTTGCAGCTTTTGCGTACTGTGTTGGATACCACAACGAGCATAGACACATAGAAAGGAAGGAGCTGCAGCCCCAGATGAGAAATTTGAATCCAGATTCCTCAAAAAATATACACACTTTTATATTTATAAGGAACCTACCTCAAGGCCTAGTTCCTAACGTTCCTTTTTTTGGACCTCCTTTGAGACAATTGTAGTTCCAAAACATACTTAATAGTTCCTTAATTTTAACTGCACATACAGTAGTCATAATAACTTCACTCCTTGAAAATCTCGTACACTCTGGCTGGAAGTCCTATTGTTTTCTTAAAAATCCCTTGAAAGTCCTTTTGTTTTAATGGAAATCTCGTACGCCTTTTTGCAGAGTGAAATGCCCCTCGGTACTGATGCTATCCCCCACAAGCATCATGTTATCCCTCCACTGTGCTGATGTTATCCCTCCATTGTACTGCACAACCTCCACTGTACTCAATGTTATCCCTCCGCTGTACTGAACAGCCTCCACTGTACTCAATGTTATCCCCCCACACGCATCATGTTATCCCTCCACTGTACTGAACAGCCTCCACTGTACTGATGTTATCCCCCCACATGCATCATGTTATCCCTCCACTGTACTGATGTTATCCCTCCACTGTACTGCACAACCTCCACTGTACTCAATGTTATCCCTCCGCTGTACTGAACAGCCTCCACTGTACTCAATGTTATTCCCCCACATGCATCATGCTATCCCTCCACTGTGTTGATCTTATCCCTCCATTGTACTGCAAAACCTCCACTGTACTCAATGTTATCCCTCCGCTGTACTGAACAGCCTCCACTGTACTCAATGTTATTCCCCCACAGGCATCATCTTATCCCTCTGCACTGATGCTATCCCTTCACCGTACTGAACAGCCTTCACTGTACTGATGTTATCCCCCCACAAGCATCATGGTTATCCCTCCACTGTACTGATGTTATCCCTCCACTGTACTGCACAACCTCCACTGTACTCAATGTTATCCCTCCGCTGTACTGAACAGCCTCCACTGTACTCAATGTTATTCCCCCACATGCATCATGCTATCCCTCCACTGTACTGAACAACCTCCACTGTACTGCACAGCATCCACTGTACTGCACAGACATTATCCCGAGTGAACATTGGAGAGAAATAGCAGAATTTTCGACATGAAATTTAATTACTGGGTGGAACTAAGGTGATCATGACATGAAAGAATTAAATTTATGTTTTTGCAAATTCATTTCGACTAAACAATAACTATTGAAGCAAATTTGGTGATAAAAAACTATAGAAGGGGGGCTTTTGGGGGCATCAAAACCCGAAAACCCGGAAGAAAATAGGGATAAACCAGAAAACCCGGATGACCTTAGTTTCAACAACTGTTTTAAGAATGTTACACGTTGATGTGAAGTTTAAAACCCGTACATTTTTACCATAATACCCGAAAATCGAACGAGAAAAATGGCAAAACTCGTTGCCCGTTGAATATACATGACCCGGAAACCCGAACAATTGTTTGGAAAAACCCGAAAACCCGAGGGCGAAATCGGCCAAACCCGCAACCCGTGAAATCCCAAAGCCCTCAACCAACAGGGTAAGACGTTGTAAAAAATCGAACAGAAACTCGGCGACGCCAAATGAACGACAACTACAGTTTG
>JACTAT010000004.1:723128-734142 GCA_014526335.1 Chrysaora quinquecirrha
TTTAATTAGTCGACTATTCCATAATGAGTTAGCTGTCTAAAGTATACACACGCGAGTTAACTGTACAAAAGTTAGGCCTTTCGTGAAGCTCTGAAAAAGAACTGCTGCCTAAGCTGAGCAACAGTTTCCCATGTGTACTGAACGGAGCATTACAAGAAATACATTTACCAGCAATGCATTTTAAAACTTGCGATTTTTTGGGAGACAGTAAGTGGAAAAACGTTAGCTAAAGAACTTCAAAATGCAAAACTAAGAACAAACAATTTCCTAACAACAAGAAAGCTTATAAGCTTGGTTGTTTGACTTCTTAGTTGCTTACAGTAATTCAGTTGAGCCCTCACTCAAGTTGCTTGGTCAGTTCAGCCCTAGTTGCTTATTGAGCGGTTGCTTATGAAAAAAACAGTGTACTGCACTGAGCTCTCAAGTTGCTTAACGTTTGTGTGGTCCTCGTTCTAAGAATTTGCATATCAGCCGGTTGTTTATTAAAAGAAATGTAAGAATACGTAAATGCATAAAATAAAAATTAGAAGATATATTATTTCACAGGAACAGAATTAAATAATGTTAGCTTTATCGGTTGATCTTACGATTTCAATGCTGCCTTTTCTCTGATGGTTCTGCTTTGAGGCTGCAACAGATCTTGCTTGGCCTTCTTTGGTCCCCTTTATCAATCTGACCGAACTACAACTGTCAAACCAAGGCTTTCGAAACAAACCACAATACTAAGTACCTAACAAGGTGACCAAACAGTTGCGAAAGTTTCTTTTCCTTTCAGTTTTCAACGGATCTAGCAGATATGGCATATGGGTGGCCTCAGAGTGCATGGGTGGTCATATAGACGGGTATCATAGTTCATCAATGATATCTTGTACTTGTGTGAGCAGATAAATTGGAAGTTTCGGGAAAGCATGCAAAAACTACGCACCCACGCAATCTACCCGTTTTCATCAGGAACAACTTAGGCCCTTTTCAAGATCCTGGATGAATGGGCTAAAATTTCACTTAATACTTCGATAATTGAATGAAGTTCAGTGAAAAATCAAGCTCATTTGGCCACCTTCTTCAGTCACTGAACATTGTTCGTTGAATGTTTGATTCGAGTCAAAAGTTATTTGGGGATTTTCAGTAAAATTTTCCGTTCATTTGCACAATGCCTAAGTACCGGTATAACATAATATCTCTGTTATAACAAAATTTGAAAAAATTTACGATTGAACAAAGGAAACATTAACAATTGAGGCCTGGCAAATGACTGAGTTCAACTGTTAAACAATCAAATTCGTTTCGCTTATAGTTTGAAAATTATGGTCGACTTTGAAACACACGAAGGCAGAGCTCTAAATAACGAGATATGCTTTTCTCTTTTCCTCTTAATACTAATCTTTTCGCTGTCTGAATGGAAACGAGGCAATGAGTCGAACTTGAAGCTCCCAGTGTAATTAGTAATGGTGTATATGCAGAGTCAATGTAAGCAGGTAGGGTTTGAATAAAAAATCTTTAAACAACTTGAGGGCTTGGCTAAGAAGCTGTATGTAAGCAAATGTACAATTGAAAACATTTTGCTTTTGTTAACCTTTTCAACCTTTCTTTGGTTAAGATCTTTTTGCCCAGCTTGTACATTGTTGCAAATCTTGAGAGGAAAAGCGCCAAAATTGGACTATAGAGAGTGAAGAAACACTTAAGCAGCTGTTAGGGCTGAGATCCAAAATATTTGAAGTAAATTTGAGGACTGGCTCCGAGTCAAGTCGCGAGTCAAATTGCTTATTGCAAAAGGCAAAAAGTAAAATGCAGCTTCGTGTACGTACGCGAGTAACGTTAAAAAAGATAATCGCATAACAAGATATACCTGGCTAATTGACAGAAGGGTTGGCTTGAAGGGCGGACTGTAACCCAACAAGATCAAAACATAAAACCAATTATGATTCTTATTTCACAGATGAGAGTTCGGTCAAATTTCTGATGACATGATGTTGCTCTGCTATCATATGCCGGACACTGAACACGTTTTGCTACAGCCTTTTATGGGCCTTTTATCTCACTTGTTTTTTCAGAAAACACACTGTTACTTTCATATACGTATTGATATTTCCTGCACACCACAGTGGTACTCATACCCAAATGAAAAACTTGGGGATGGGGGCATCTCAAAATTTGACAACAGACAACTCGCAACTCATGGAGTATTATATCTCCCCTGCTACCTTCTCTTTGCATTGCTTCTATTGAACTCTTTCGTTCGTCTAACATAGCTGTACAACACGGGAAGAGCACACCTTCCAGCAATACCTATTTTGTTCTGTAATTCCAAATGAAACAATGCTGTTACTCTTTCTTTACTTTCTAATGCTAGAGATAACAAATCTCGGTTTTAAATGATATAATTCTGTCTTCTGATAAGCTTTTTTCACGTGGTCAAAAATGATTTCCTAAGCGAACAGTTTAGAAGCTGTAATTGATCCGGCTTCTATTAATCTCTATAAGTACTAATCTTGTGTAATGTTGAGGTCACTAGCCTTCAATCTCCAACTTCCGTTGCGGCCTTATATTTGTTTACTGTGACATAAGGTCTATTAATCGGATTAAGCACCCTAAGGGCAACCTTTATCACTAGCCTCCCGTCTAGACAGCGTCTAGCCATTTCGGGGAAGAACAGAACCGAGAAAAGATGTTGCTGGAGAAGAAGCACTTCTTTTCTCCTTGTGTGAAATAGAGCACGAATGTTGTACAAGATTTAAATTTCAACCTACGAGTACAAAATCAAACTGTGATCTTCGATTTCAGACAGTGCAAGAATGGCGTCACGTAAATCCTGAAAGATTTTGACCATCCCCCCCTTCCTTCTACCCCCTGTTCCTTCTACCCCTCTAAGAGGCGTTCTTTGATCTATTAAAGATGACCTTTTACCCTTATTGCATCAACAACCTTGAAAAAAACACCTTTCCTTTTCTTATTAGGAACAGCCTTCTTGAGGTTCAGCCCCAGAGGTTCCTTAAACATTTTATCCATTAGAGGTTCTTAAAGGGAGCTTCTTCTTCTTAAAGTCTACCAGATTACTAGGAATTTTCAGTACTGAGCCTTAGCCGAACTTCCTAATAATGCGAGTATACACAACTTCAAGCCAAATAACCACGAATTATGAAAAAGTATGAACAAGGGAAGCATATTACCCAACA
Source organism: Chrysaora quinquecirrha (assembly GCA_014526335.1). Taxonomy (NCBI): domain Eukaryota; kingdom Metazoa; phylum Cnidaria; class Scyphozoa; order Semaeostomeae; family Pelagiidae; genus Chrysaora; species Chrysaora quinquecirrha. Next base: position 726,302 of record JACTAT010000004.1, read on the forward strand.
AAGTCACAATATGTCACATTTCTAAGTGTGTATAGCTGGCATAGGGCTAATGGCATGGACATACTGATGTACTGAAGTAGTAGCTATTAAACTTATAAGCTGCTTTATTGGAAAAATAATTTCGGTTGAGCGCATCACATAAGTAGATATTTAATTCCATGAAGAAGAAATTTCTGAGCCATGTTGATGGTCTGTACCAACAATAGATAATTTGGCTTTGTTTAATATCGACTGCACTTATTCCCAATTGTAATCAACTAAGTACTCCTATACCGTAAATCCTCGAATAAGCCCCCACCCTCGAATAAACCCCCCTTCGAATAAGCCCCCACCCAGAAATTCATTTTTGCAAATAAGCCCCCCTCGAATTAAGCCCACACGGGGCCTTATTTGAGGGAACTCAATTAAGCCCCCACGGGGCCTTATTCGAGGGAACTCGATTAAGACCCCATGGGGCCTTATTCGAAGGGGGGCTTTTTCACCAAATAAATGCTTGCGGAGCAAATCAAGCTTATGACAGAGGAGGAAGAAAATCCAATTACTCTTGATGCAGCTGATATTGATGCTGCAACACCATAAGAACTGATAATTGACTCGGATAACGGTTAATAGTTATAAGAAATAGTTATTGACTAGAAAGTTTTGTATGCGAAATAGCTTTTTGTTACTTTTAAATTTTGTTGGTTGAGAAAATTCTGTCGTTTTTATGTACACCTTTAAGAAAAATGCTAAACTTATTAATAAGCCAGCCCCCCTCTCGAATAAGCCCCCGCCCGAGAAATTCATTTTTGCAAATAAGCCCCCGGGGGCTTATTCGAGGATTTACGGTAAACCTTATGTTGATTAATTCCTTGTCTTTGTTGACCCTTCATAGTTTTGTCTCTTTTCAATTACGAGGCTGTCCTTGGCAAAACAATGGCTGACATTTGTTGAAATTTCTCTCATTCACTTTCGCCAATTTTCCTACCCAACCTCATATTTTTTTGCAATTGTACTAATAGGGAACAAAACTTTTTAGCTACTAGAGTTGAAGAGCCATACTTCAGTTGTGGATATGCTCATAAAAACCATAAAAACATGTGTATACATGTATGTATGTATTTCTGGAATCCGAGATCTGGATAGCACTCTTAGGTGCCTATTGCCCCCCGCTAATTGATTTTTTTTAAATTTCCAACGCCCCCGCTCTTATTAAGACCTCCCCGCTTATTAAGTTTGCATTAATTTTGATGTTGATATTTTGTACTAAACTTACTTGGTGTGAAATTTCACCTGTACACTGCACTTGTCGGTTAGAACTATGGATTTTCTTATCATATAAGCACTATAGGGCCCCTCGCTTTGCGTTTCAGAAGTTTCCAGACAAAGTATATCAAACCAAGTCCAGCCCCCCATGTTTATTCCGACCCCCCACCAATTAGATCCTGACGGTAGTTCCGACCCCCCCCCTGCCTATTCTGACCCCCCAAGCAATAAGGCACCTAAGAGTAACTACAATCTTGGACAAAATATATTGGAACGGCCTAAATAGTTTTGCTAATATCTATTGATTCCCCCTCCTCCCCCGTTACAATGTTGTTTCGCAAAAACGTTGTTTTTGCTCTTCTACCAAGATTGTTTTGGGGGTAAAAGGGGGAAGAATTGGAGTTATGGAAGTAGAAAATAGATGAAATAAGCCTTATTCCTTGGAGGAAATGCCTTGTTCCAAATATTGGTCCAAGATTGTAGCTTTAATTTTATAGCATTTCTGGTACACAAGCCTGCTCTTAAGGTGCCTAATTGCCGTCCCCCCCGCTAGTTAATTTTTGAAAATTTTTCCAACCCCCCTGCTCTTATTAGGACCCCCGCTTATTAAATTTTTCAACTTCGCGTACGTGACGCGTATTGAAAATTCATATCAGAGAATTCAAAATCACAAAATAAATAGATACCAGTCTTGCATAGACAAAATAAGATAAAAATTGAGTCTGGGGAAGGAGAACAACTTTGAAAAAAAATCCAACACCCCCGCTAATCGGGACCCCCCGGCAATTAATTTTCAACAAAAATCCAACCCCCCCGCTTATTGGGAGCCCCCGGCAATTAGGCACCTAAGAGTGTGGGGAAAAACAGTTTTTCTCCACCAACCCCAAAACCAAAACAAACCAAAACACACAGCCTATACTTTTCGCAACCATTTTTGTTTTCCAGCACTTGCGACTTTGTATTACTATTACACTCTCCAAGTTTGCTTCCTTTTTATAACAGAACACAAGCCCAGGATGAACATAAATTAAGGTAGACAATGGCGACAGCATAGAGCTTCTAAAACAATGCAGATCATGCAGCGAACAAGTTCAAAAACAAAGTAATAAAGTAGTCATAATAATCATAACCAACAATCACAAACCTCCAAACCTCCACAGCAAACCTCCCAATTGAATTCCCTGAGCCTGCATTGTAATCATACTTGGTAGGGACTGGTAACCGAATTTCCTGATTCTAATGGCGTCTGCTTTTAGTTTTCTTCATTTATTTTAACCCGGATATCACGAACAAGATTCGCTGAAGTTTGTTTATGCATTTTTATCAGCATTTTGGATTCGGAAATAGCATCTTTTCACACCCATGGAATGGAAATCCCGAGAGATTCAATAACTTACGAGCATTGTACAACGGCGTGCCCTAATATTGATGCATCCCCCGAGCGCCCCCAAAAAAAATTAGACCTGCAAGCTTTCAAATCTTCTGGGACAGTTATAAAGGGCCTGATTTTGTCAGGGTTATCCAACAAGAGTTCTTTTTATAATCGTACAAAAAACTATCTTCATAATAACCCTGGGTGCCAGAGCCTTCAAAAAATAAAAAAAAATGAATTAACCTGAAATCGAAGAAAGAAAAGAAGGAACCCTTTTACCTTCTCCTAACCCCCTTTATTCTCCTTCCTTCAGTCCTGGATACTCTGGCACTCAGGGTAGCTTTTAAACAACCAAATTTTGTGCTCGTTTTGGTAGACCTACAAATGCCTACGATGAAGTGAGACAGTAAAGCAACGTTGAAATATGAAAAGCGTCCAATTGACCACGACTGTCCGCTATACAGTTTGCAATTCAATTTATATGATCATCGTTTCATGGGCAGGGTGGGACCAGTTGTATGATACAATATTATCAAAGGTGTGTATGAAAACAAAAATGTAGAGGTGTGGATTTCAAAAATTTTCCCGCAGAGTATGCCCCTGGAACACCTTTCTATAGTGCATTGCAGAAACTTGATGCAATAAGGTCCCAATAAGGTAGGCACATGCACCGTTGGTTACATTGGGTAATAAATAGGAGAAGATAGGTATTCTTTGAATGTGAACGAAATGTGCATCACAATGTGGTGCATCACCCTGAAGTCACTGTAATGAACTAAAATAAAGATGTCTTCCAAATGGTTTAAGGCACGTTTCATGCAGCTACATATTCATGGGACCCCGCACCCTCTATAATTGTGCCCCACCCGTCTTAAATCCTGAAACAATTCCTTGATAGAACATCAACAACGGAATAAAGTGCACAGATTCCCTTTCCTACTCTGACGTCACTAAAAGTAAGGTGCAGAAATTTTAGCAATGCTGCGAAACGTAAGCCCCCAAATTGCCCGCAATATCTCAGAGATGAGGTGCTCGAACAGTCCGTGTATTAGCATTGGCTTCCCAATGTTGCAAAATAATGTCACAAAAAGTAGTACAAGGTGAAAAATAGAATTTACAGACGATGACGTAATTGGGACACGAAAAACAGCGCATGCATCTACACGTTTTTTTATAAGAACAGTGAAATTGAAGAAAGCCAAGCAATGTTCTTAATTTTTTAGATTTGAAGACTCAAAATGTTCTTAACATGCTCTTAATTTTCTTGCTTTTTAAAAAGCCGTGTTTTTTTCACGTTAGGTGACAATTGCTACGAAAAGGGACGCACGTGTAAAAAGTCACATATATTCACAATGATTGATAGTTCACCTGTTTTCTAAAGTGCAGAACAGGACAGCACCACTTAAGAAAATAAATTCTAATGTTTCTAGCTTCACAAAGCCTTGTAATGTTCTTAGCATGTTCTTAACTTTTCAGCCTCTGAAGCCTTATGTTGTTATATACTCTGTTCTTATAAAAAAACGTGTAGGGGGTATGTGGCATGCTCCAAAGAAACATATTTACAATTTTATGCCCCCTAGAATCGCTCTGCTGGTCATATCATGTTATTCAAATACATATGTAAAAAATTCCAACACTTTGTGTTTTTTACTGACCTTAATTCAATAATTTTGGTTATCATTATGATTATCATGAACATCCGCAAAATTTTCATCGATTAATCATTCAATTCAATAAGCGCGCGAAACTTGGCGCCCTGAATTAGTTAAAAGCCCTAACATGCAAGTCTTATGGGGCGTTACAATACAGTAGCTACATAATGATTACGGGGAAGGCGAACAAAATGATTTGTACTTGAGCTTGTTAAAAAATCAATTTATATCTTAGAAATCGTGCATATTAGCATGGTATCTAGCGTCGATCAACCAATAACCACAATCTTAAAGCAGAGGTAAAGCTCTCTTGATTGATAAAACTTGTTTCAATCGCCTTTTCCGCCTTGTTGCGCCCTTTTGTCAATCCCACTCGAATCTTACCGATGAAAGAACAGCCGAATCTCAATGCTTAATCTTCTCTCAACAGGGTTCAACTTGTAATAAGCAAACTTTACTGGGTCGCAATGTTTTAAAAATCATAGAAAATTGAATCAAGGATTATTTCACATTCTGACTTATGTTTTATACTAGCTTTCATCTTAAACAAAGCCAGATATTGTCAATTAAATAGGAGTAATCAGAATTTGGTAATGATATCTTGGGTAGAAATTAACAGGATCAACGCCCTCGTAAGTCACCGCCTTTTATCTCTATTATCATCTCTCTGTACGTTCCTACGGCTTTACAGTAAAATCCCACATATAAGAACCTTCAATTATTAACTACCTAAACGTTTTTTTATAAGGAACACCTTTATAAGGAACTCGATGCTGAAAATTCCCAAAAAAATAAGGAACTTAAAGGAACTGTCGAGGCTCGGATGAACAACTAAGAAACTCTTTTTTAAAGAACAAGACGGTTTGTACGAAAAAGGAGCAGAAGTACAATATATTTCCCATCGTTCTTCCCCAAAAGGCTCCATTTATACTTAAAGTTTGAAATGAAGAATAGTTTATATGCATTTATACATATCACACAACAAGAAACAGAATAAGGAACTTTCAGCCTCATTTTGTTGAAAAATTAAGGAACTCCAGCCTCAACTCAGACCAAAGGTTCCTTATAAAAAAAACGTGTAAAGCCTGAAATTAAATATTTTCTACCCAATGAATAAGAACCATGTTAGCCTGATATCCAGAGAGGTTCTTAATTAAAATGACTCGGATCATACACTGGTTTAATTGCAACTTTTTCTTTAGTTAACCCTCTCATGGACCCTAAGATCACTGCAGTCAGAACATCGAAAAGCAGGGGCATGCCAAGGTTGCTATACCTTGAAAATTGCTTTATTTTTCCTTGCTACAGCTTTCAACATTATTTTTTTAAAAGCATCTACCCTGATTATGGTATACACTCCGCTGCATAACAATCAAATGTACACAGTAAAACAAATCGACATTAAACCAACTTTGTCCCCAAATTGACCTTAATTTGACCCTATTCTTTCCCTAAACTGTCCTTAAATTTTAGGGACAAGCTGTGTTCTTACTAATTTAGGGTCAGGTTAGGGTTGATTTATGGTTAAAAAAAATGGTCGTACCTCAGTGTCAAAAAACCCCATTGTGCATAAATTTTAAAGACGATTTGTTTTACTGTGTGCTGTGTTCAAAAACTAAGGTTCTTATCTGAAGGTTTTGACTGTAGTTTAAAATCTTTGAGAACAAAAACAAATCAATGTTTTAAATAGAACACAATGAAGCTCATAATGCAACATACCCTCAGATACAGTACACGTAATTTTTTTTATAAGAAACCGGTTTATAAAAAAACCTAGAACTAGACGCCCCAAAAGTTAAGAAACTTTTAGATCTAGGAGGAAGGAGTTAAGAAACTTAAGAATTTTTTGTGCCAGCTTTCCAACATACTTATTTCACATTTGTGGACGTAGTAATCAATTCTCAAGCATTTCCGTGCGATTTCTCGCACCCAGCATGGCTAATTCTTTGTAATACAATAATATTAATAATTTGCTTGCTATATTCATGTTTTTTATCGTTTTTACTGCAATTTATTTCCATTAAGTTAAGAAACTGTTAAGAAACTTTTAGAACTAAAATTGGGCCAAAAATGAAGAAACTTTTAGAACTAGGCCTCGAGCCAGGTTTCTTATAAAAAAAAACGTGTACCGTAAATCCTCAAACAAGCCCCCACCTTCGAATAAGCCTCCCCTCAAATAAGCCCCCACCTAAGAATTCATTTCTGCAAATAGGCCCTCTCCTCGAATAAGCCCACATGGGGAATTATCGAAGAATTTATGAATTTGTTTTTGTCTATAATGCATCTTTCAACTAATTAAAACACAGAGCAAGTTAGTCCTGAAAACTTTTACTATGAATTCAACCAATAAGGCCATTGACAAACAGCTGATTTTCATAAAAGAGTACATATTTTTTTCTCTGCTATTCTTCTCTTTCTACAAAACACTGGAACCATTGAACTTAAAAATCAGACCTCCCCTCGAATCATCCCCCATCATAAACTTAGTACCTGTTCTTAAATGTTTTGCTAAAAAAGAACATTTTGTGCTAAAAATCTTTCGTTCTTAAATATCAATTTTTCTCCCTCGACTCGAGGGCATTTCAAAATCTGCAATCAAAGGTCTGATTGTATCTCTCCACCACAAATTGTGTTTGGCTCTACCTATAATCTAAACGAGACTTAAAACTCGACCGTTATAAGCTTTCGCTAGCAAAAGTAATTACTAACCCTCGCAATTCTCAAGAGACTCCCCCATATTGTTATCATATAAGCTCTACTGATAAATACATAGATAACAAGAGGATGGCTCTACAAACACCTACTCAATCCCTCAAAACCACTTGCCTTCAGGGTATCTGGGCTTTTAAAAAGCATGACATAAGAATGACGTAATGATAAAAAAGAGCAATCGCGTTGTTTTTACTTGTTTTACTGTGACTTTCTTGGCATAACATTTCACATTTCACTTATTCACTCTATTTGGTTGTTGGAACAGTGGATTGCCTTAGCCTCTTAATACTATAAGGACCTGTCGTCCTGCTTTTCAGCAGTTGGCCGACAAAGTTTGTCAAGCAAATTGCTACCCCACGCTTTTTTGAACCCCCACCAATTAGATCAGAAATGCTGTTCTAACCCCCTATTCAGACCCCCCAGAAATAAGGCACTTAAGAGTACCTCTTGGGTCTGGGTTTTACCCTGCTGTGCCTATGGCACCCAACACGTTCCTTGCTTTGGCACAACCGTTCGAAAACGTTGTTACACATCCTGGTGTGTTGGTGAAGAGGAACTTGAATCATTTTGAAAAAGTTTTGAAAACAAGAAGGACAACTTAATCCCAGCAAATCAGCAATTGGCTCGATGCGATGCATGATAGATGCGACCTGAAATAATCTTGAAATTCTAAGGAAAGCTTTACAGTACGTACTACAGGGTCCACTCGCACTGCGTGTCAGCAGTTTCCTGCCTAATTTTGTCAAACAAATTCTGTCTTCAGTGAAAATTTTGAACCCCCATCAATTCGATCCCGAATGCTGATGCGATCCCCAACCTATTCAATTTCAACCCCCAGAAATTAGGCAAATAAGAGTGGT
>JACTAT010000004.1:736959-829475 GCA_014526335.1 Chrysaora quinquecirrha
TGATTTAGAGCAGCGATGAGGCCAGACAGACGTTTCAACTGCATCCTTTTCCATCCAGCGTCTTTTCTAATACGGCCTAAGAGGAAGTATTCTGATCGATGCAAAGAAAATTTCAAAACTTTACAAGACCGAAATTGAACTTAAGGAAATTACGCAACAGCAACATGATGTGAAATATATGAAAGCTGCACGTAGCAGATGAAATTTTAAATCACACACAGACATGCTAATTGTTTGATTAGATAATATCAAACTATTGTTGTAAACACAGTGCTTGGTGTCAGCACTGCACCACCAAAAGTTGCTGAGTTGTTTCATTGAAGACGCTCAAATATTTTACACAAACTTGGATCATCCCACATCACCAATAGTTTTCTATTTAAAATAACATTTTAACTTTTTGATAGTATATGTACAGTTAATCTCTTAATTTATGATTCTTTTATTTCATGGCACAATAACAAATACCACTACTTGACAGAATATGATTCAACTCAAGATACTATGAAAAAGCACTTGTTGGCAATTAGGGCATCCTTTGTAATACATTGTTTTCAAATAAAATAAGATGAAGGCAAAAATTGACAACATACATAGGTACTGTCTGTCAGGCTTAAAACAATGCACAATGCAATAATTAAGTTATAGTAAATGTTTTCAACGATAGTTCTTATTTATTCTTATTAAACAAAATGTTTTATAACTTTGCAGCAATTTCAATTTTGTAGCAGTTTTATCTGACAGGGATTGCATGGTTCAGATAATGTTGTTTTACATGTATTGACTTTTTTCAGCATTGACCATCTGTCATTGCACCTAACTTCTCAAATTGGGACATGATCATTGACTTGGTGCAATGTTAAAATTTTATCTAACTTGGTACTATTCTTTCTTTAATTTGAGCAATATGCCACTCCAAAGATTTTTGTGGCTTGTGTGTAAAAGAGAATTGTCTCTTGAGGGAAAATTTTGTGCAAACTAACAGATAATAAGTTAAAGTTATTTCAGAGAAATCAATTGAAATCTTTTTTATTTTCCACAAAGGTCTCTTTTGAAAATGTAACATGCAGCAACTTGTGATAAATCTTTGCACCAGAAATGTATTCACTAAGATACCAGGGCACAGACATCAACATGTTCAGAAATTCGACAGAAATCTGCTCTCCAAACTTGAAGTTTGATCACTTAACAGATGGTAAAGATCATATGAGAAAACTAAAGGATGATTTGTAGTGCTTGACTAATAAGACCTAGTGTACATTCACATTATGCTCTTTGTAAACATTTCCATGAGTTCTCTGATTTGTTGATGTCAGTTTGATCACTCTTAACAATGCCATGAAAATACTAGCACACTTTAGGATACAACCCTTGCAGATATGATTAGTATGTACCAATTAAAATGTTTATATTTAGATGTGAACAGTTTCATCACAAATAACAAAGGCAGTATCACAACTACCACTGGTTTCTCCACACAAGGCCTTACTTCTTTGCGAAGAGAGGCGCCGCCTGAAATATCAGTGACTTTCCAAAGCCAGTTGGCAATATGGCGAATGTGTCCTGTCTTTCAACAAACAAAGCTCCTAATGATTTCAGCTGCTCTCTGTTGAGTTCCACAACATGAGGAAAAAACTCTTCGATAACAGCTTCAACTGCATCTTCGGACTAGATATCGGTAGATCTCGGAAGTGCTCATCCCGTAATATACAGTATAGCAGGGATATTGAAGCGGAGGAGGAATATTATGAAGCGCCGAAGGCGCTTCACACACGCATACCCCGTCTTCTTTGTTCCCAACCAGGGTTTAGGGCCCGGCCTTACACGTTTTATTATTTTTTAAGAAAGTTTTTTGGAGCAGTATTGAAACTTTTTAGATATTTCATGTTTTCAGTACCAAAACTTTCTTGTGACTTTCTTAGCAAAAATTTTTGAATGCAGTATTTCTGCGAATGCACAGTTTAGGGCACTGTATACATTGCAGAAATACCACGTTTTCATAGAAAATAATCATAAGACTCGTTTAATAGCAAGATGAACGACTGAACAGAAGAGCGAAAATAACATACAGAACATTAAGAGTGAAAATATGAAACAGAACTTTCTTAAGTTTAAAGAATCCAGTATTGAACTTTCTTAAGTTTTTAAGATGTTGAGCACTACTTTCTTATAGATTTTTTACGATAAATCTGAGTGGGATCTGAAAACAAAAAACTGTTTTAATTGTCTCCATCTGCCCAATGACAGACATTACTCATCCACGTAAAAGACACCGAGCTTCATTCCGTGTTCGGTTCATTTTGACAGAATCAACCATTACTCATGCTTGTTTTCTCTTTGTTCTTCTCTGTTATTTTCACTTCTTAATTCTTATCCGGTTAACCTTTAAATTCTGTCTGGATCGTTATATTGCATTGCTAGCTACCATCTGCTAGATTTTACTGAATCTTAGTTTTAAGAGAGGGTTTGTGAAAAAGGTGAATAAACTGTAGTTACTCTGTTTTAATAAGAACCAGATAATTTTTGCCGAGGCTCAATTTCTTATTTTTTGAATAATTTGAGACTCAAGTGTTTTGAATGGTATTCTTATTTCAACATGTACTTTTGTACAACTAAAGACAATAAATTGCTTCTACGGACAATGAATAAAAGTTTGGAATATCTTTTGTATATTTTTTTAGTAATTTCATAGTTCTGTTTTGTTAAAATGAGATGAAATTTCTATAAACACATTTTATTTTTTTCATTTTTCATCTGATGGAAATGTCCTTGTTGTTCTTATTTTTTGGCAAACTCGATGTGCTTATGAAATGTGTTCTTATAAAAAAGAGCGAGAAAGAGTGTACCTACACTCTGTTTTTCACAAGAATAATTTTATAAGAATACAAGCCTGGATTTTGCCCAGATTTTAAGAATGAAATAAGAACAAGCAGAGGCTGGGCCTTTTCATAAGCTCTGAGAATACCAGAACAGATTCAGGCTCAAAAAAGGTTAAAACTTAAGAACAGCCAGCCTCAATCAAAATTTCCTGGTTCTTATAAAAAAAGAGTGTACATCACGTAGCTATGTAGTAGCTATTGCTGAGATTTGCTACAGAATTGTACATACCCCTGCTTTATCATTTCTTACAATGCGAACGAAAAAATACAATTTTTATTTAGTATTGCTATTTCATGCTTTTCTCATCGGAGAGACTGTTTTGAAGAATTAAATCCACAAAATCTGTGTGGGTTAACTCCAAGTAGGCGTTCGTGGTTACCTGTGAGATTGTGTTAAAAGAGGGGGGCTTTTCATGAAAGAGAGGATCTGTGTAGCATTGAATTACATAATGCGGATATGGATTATATGATACAACAAACATAAAACTGACGGATAGAAGAGTAATTCTTTTTCAGAGCGGTGTCTGTTTTTGGAGAAGCATCCCTATTGAGATAAGGGATAGATGATTAAAGACAAATTCTGTTTGGCATGAAAACCAATTCATCATATAACGACCACCCTAGTGCACGAGGATCATCTAAAATATGAAAGAGGATTCCAGTCAAAAAGTAAAACACTCATAATTTGAACATTCTGCATTTTTTTGTAGTAAATAAGCTTTCACCTATACAATAAAAAATCGTCACATAAAAAATTCTTGAAAATTTCAAGATTGGTCAAGCCGAAATCCAATCGTTGTTTTCAGCGAAAAAGCCTTTTCACCGCATTTAGAGTTGCCTCAGATGTTAAATTGGGTTCAAATATTTGAGATATTGGTACAATAGGAAAAAACTTTTGTTGTTTTTTCAATACATGGGTACCAAGAGTAACAGAATTTATCTGTAGACAGGGGTGGGTTTGGAAAAATTGGGTGGCACGTCAAGTCATTTGAACAATGAAGTACCCCCACGCCCCCCGACGCAAAATAAAAATCAACTCAGTGAGCAAGTAAAATTGCAAACATTAAAATGATGCCTTTTGGGTGGACAGTGCCGCGATAACTGGAACTCGTGAAATATGTCTATTTCGAGGGAAATTCGTTCGTGTTTTTTTGGTTTCGCGGACCTTATTGCAAAAAAATCTGATCTAGCGTCTTCAAGCTAAAAATCGCGAAAATCGAAAAAGTACCTTGTCCTTGTTCATAGTTCTGGAAGTGCTGCTCAGATGGGTAACATTTTCAGTAACAATACTTCATATGGGTTTGTTATCAGAAAAGAATCTGTACACATGGGTGGTAAAATATATAAAACTTTTAGACATGAATTGTATTTAGAAGCCTGTTAATTCTGCCGTCTTTAGAGTCAATTTTATGTTTCTTGTTTATTCGTCTTATCCCAATTGCCTTTTTTTCATCACATGGGTACTAGAAACAGAATTCATAGACATGGATGGGTTTCGAAAACCCGAGCAATATAGTCTTTTTGCCAATTAAGTATCTCCCGGGTCTCCGGGTAGAGAGAGCATTTGCAAATTTCAGAGTAGGCACAGAAAAAGATGATCAATTGTTTTGCATGACTTTATCATTGAATAATCGCTGAGCTGATTTCTTGAATCACTAAATCATCTAAACATCTAAATCATGATTATAATCTGAAGACTTGCTTCAGGAAAATTTAAGAATATGTTATGTAGAATCACACATTAAAATAAACTGGCAGTCAGCTTATACTTTAATCTTACAGCTCTTTCCTTCCCCTGGCTTATGATAACATCCAGAGGCTTTCTTATCACCGTACTTGCCAGTAATAATAGCTCGGAGAACGTCTGTACCAGGATACTTCCACGATCCAAAGGCAAACATCTCTCTAGCTGGACCACTGAGGACAGTGGTCACGTCTTCAGAGCTTTCCAACCCATGATTCCATTTAATTGAATACTTTCCCAACAGCTTGAATACTGCTTTCCATTTGTACTCTGTATCTTCCACTGTTCTTTTTAAGTCAATCTTGATTTCAGTATTCTTTGGCACAGCGATGGAGATTTGGGTGTTGTCATCTGTCTCCGTTGTTTTCGTTGTGCTGCGTTCCACATTGAAGGATGATGAAGATGTAACTTCTGTTGAGAATGCTGTGCTTACTGATACACCCAGTATGTCTGTTCCGACTTCTACCGAAGCTCCAATCGACACTGATGAAGATACACCAGATCCAATTGTGAAGGAAGAAGTTGTAGAAATCTTGGTTGACAACGATTTAGTGCATGTATATGCATTTGGATTAGATGAGCATATAACAGGACGGAATCCAGGAACTTTTTTTGGTTCTGCAACACTAAGAGCGGTCTTGTCTTCGATGTTGAATGACATTGCTTCCAATTTCAAAATATTCTTCGGGTTAGAGATGGCCTTGCAGCTGAATGTTTTACTTTCTGGCGTTTTATCCATGGCATTCATTGAGCATTGCTTCAGTTTTCCAGATGTATCTGTAATGTTGATTACAAGATTCGGTTTGTCCATAAAGTTTGGACCGTTGTATTTACCCATTTTACAGCACTTGAATTCTTCTAAGCAACCGATTTGGTCACAGGAATTTCTGAACAATCCTGCCATATAGTATCCTTTCTTGCATTCAGTCCAGCCTATTCTGTCAAACGAAGCCCATGCATTGTGATTGTAGCATTCACCCCAGCGCTCCTCTTGGTATTTTGGTTTACAGCAATGAAACCTATCGAGATAGTCCAAACTACTTCCACTTGACTTGTAGATTCCGTTCATGTAGAATCCGTTTCTGCATAGCTCCCACCCACGATCATTGAAACTGTACCGAACGTTTTTCTCGTAGCATGCCCAATCATTCCTTGAAGAGAACAAGTGGCTTGCTGCATCATAGCACCTAGCTTCTTCAATTCTTCCAAGTCTTTCATCACCACGATAATAATGATTCCTCCACATTCCAGTCATGTATCTACCTTGTCCACACGTTGACCAACCTCTATGTTCCAAAGATGACGACCAATCTGCATTATGGCTCTGAGGCTCTGGAATTTTCAACTGGCTCTTTATTTCATTGCGGAATTCAGATACAGTTTGCCATACATGAGCGAGTCTTCGAAGGATTTGCTTTGGAACGTCAATGTTGCCAACAACACTTACAGTGTACGCATTAGGCCCACCACAGCAGCTTTGTGGATCGTGACATGCAGTATATGACCGGCATTTGGTACTGCATTTACTTCCGGCGATTCTTTTACCTCTTGGATAGATATTTCCACAGTAGCATTTCTTTCCTTGTGTTGCAGCCAAGATATAACCTTTGTCCCTGCAAAAATCTTGACATCTTGCATTGGAGCTTTTGAATCCCAAGGATATATGGCCTGATGCAGCGACAAACGAGGAAAAGCAACCTTCTACAGCGTAGGAGTTTGCTGATCTCTTGTTCGGTCCATTGGCAATGGCTGTCGATGTTGTTGTTGATAGACAGTGAGCTGCTACCAGCAGAATAACGTAAAGTGTTATCATCGTGAATAACTAAAAATAAAGGGAGACAAGAAGGTGAAATGGTGTTTTAGCGCCAGTCGATAGGATCTCAGTAGTAGGTTAATTAATCGAGACCTCGACCCTTGCCGTGACGCTACCGTGGCTGGGCACGAACCCTGACAACACTGAGCTTCTGACACCACGAGTCAGCTGGATTACACCACGACGCCACAGCACCTTCAAACATTGCACTTTCAGTTCAGAAAAAACTGATCCATGTTTACCAAAGATCTTCAAGATTATATTATATGTAATGTATCTATATTTATAGTACTCAGTACTCATTATACTATCTACCCACAATGCTGGGATTCAGTGATTATTTTGCCCATGCTAATAAGATAGAGCTTTCAATTTTTAAAAGAATATGTAATGTTTTGATTTGGACAGGGATGTTGAAAAAATAAAATTACTGTCTAAATCAGGTTTGAGAAACCTTGAGAAAATTTGGCCAGAGAAACCTTTTTATTAAAACGAAACATTGAATATAGCATTAAGGTACAAAAAGACGACTCTGGCCACTCCCGGGAAAGAGAGAAGCTACGGGACAGGATTCGTCGCCAATGAAAAACTGTCAGGAATTTGTCTAAAATCTTCCCAAAAATATACCCATCAAAATTCAAAGGAAAGATCCTTTTTGAAATCAGTGAAATATACGTAAATACACGCTAAATGAAATACTAGTTGATTTGGCTGTTCGAAATCATTGGCATCGGCCCTCAGCTCTACTGGTACTGGCACACTCTATGAAATATATAATTATTCAAATGAATAATCTGAGTCTATCACAATAAAGAAATACATTAACCAAACATAAACCTAACCTAGACTATCTGAAGCAAGAAAGCCACTGCAAAAAAAACTAAGTTTCGTGGATCTGAAGCAAGGGAATTTGCTTGGCTGTCGGATAGTTCGTCTCTGGTCACCATGGGATCACAATATTACCAATATTACATCTGGGTACTTTCCTAGATGCACCTACTTGACACTGAGGATTACAGTGAGCTGAAGTCCCAAACTGTTTTGTTTGTTCAGTCCACATAAACAAACTTGTAAGAAAAACCGTACGTAAAAAAGCCGAATAAGTACTGATTCTGAGCAACTTGGCTGAGAACCATCAAGGATCTTGACACAAAATCATTGGAACAGACCGTACTATTAGCAACTAATAGTCAATGAATTGAAACCAGCATCTTAATTCTTTCAAATCATCGCCCACCCAATTAGCTATTGATAAAAGAAATGGATTGGGACACGTAGTAAGCTAAAGGAGCTCCGGAGTGCTAGCGGCAAGACAAACTGGAAATTTATGGGTTGAAATTCTCGTTTTGGACCTTATAATTTTGGGCGGGCCTTATAATTTTGGATGAAAACATCAATTATAACCTTGATAATACGATTTCACTTGTTGGCCATGCTGAATTTACTTTATAGCTGCGTCCGAGACGATTATATTCTTCGAGTGATTTAGGCCACTTTTCACCAAAAGCCGCCATTTTTCTGTTGGAATTCCTGAATGAATACGAGGCTAAAGCTTAATCGAGACTATTTCCGGGGTTAAACTCCAATTTTCACTGATGGGGGTGTTTTCATACTTTGAATGGGCAAAAAGCCAAAACTTGCCTTCAGAAAAGCAAAAGTAGGGGCGTGGTGGACGAGGGCACCTTTTCAGGACAAAGTGACAGGAATTTTGGAATTCTGGATATTTTTTCACATGTAAAGCGTTGTTTGACCATGCAAGTTACGAACATATAGAATAAACGACTAGTAATGAATATGTCACTGTGCGAGCACGTACTGAAGACATTGAAGTTATTTTGAGGGGCCCTTTTGGGGTTGCAACCGTTGCCGCATAAAAAATACAGTAAAATGAGGAAATGAAAGGCTTTACCTACGCTATGACCTACATGCCTAAAGTACAGAATACCTGTTTAATAATTAACTAATCGAAAAATGCAGAACTGAAAATTAAAGTACAAGAAAAGCTTGAGAGCAAAATCGTCTTTTTCAATTTTTTTGAATTTTGTGGTAAGCTACAAGATAAGGGATAACTGTCCTCCGCTTCCCTCAATACGTGCTAGCTATTATTACTTAAAATATATCACAATAAGGGAATTCAGTTCCTTTATTGGAATTTCGTCGCAATGGGTTAATTTGATTAATACTATATGTAGTTTTCAAAGTCTGTCTCATCATCTTCAGTTGCATCACTCCAAGACTCTTCATCTGATTCTTGCGCTTCATCGATTTCTTCGTTGTCTTCGACGTCCAAAGAGTTTTCGCATTTATTGCATGCGCAGAGATCTGTGCACGTGAGTCCGTATGACTTACAAACGCAATTCAGGTCTTGGCACTTTGACTTCTTGCAGGCACAAGAAACTAGCTCCAGAATAGACTGAGGTGCAGGTTTTCCTGTCATCCAATCGACTTCAAGGTTGTTTCCTGGAAGAATTTTCCAACCATAACCATCAGGAGAGGGAACCATCGGGTCACTCTCAAGTGCTCTTTTGACGATGGCAGTGGAATACGATACACGTTTGCAGTGCATGTAAAGCTCATCTGATGTTGGCGGCAGCTGTTGCGGCTCTGGAATTTGACCTTTCTTGCTGCAGAACTTTAAGTATCTCGCTTCATTTACATCTTTGACTTTCTTAATGCCATACATAATGCAAACGAATTCTTGCAAACATTGAAAAAGATCCTCGTTGAAATCATACGTATCACCCAGCAGGGCAAAACCTCTTGAAACCTCTCATTCTTCTGCAATATCTTGTATGCTTTTGCTTTCCCAATTCCATGAAAGGCGCTCGTGTAGTCACATCCTGTAAAGCAGTGCAGAGCAGGGAGACATCGTGAAACTGGTTCACCTAGATTTTCTTTTATAGCCGTGATGTCCAAAATCCTGGTTTTCTGTTTCGTACCAATCTGTACAAAAGCTGAATGTCAAGAGTGATCGAGAAGTGAATGGCATATAAGGCGACATCACTATCAACTGTAATAATGGTGGCCTTTTGAAATCCCAGTACACTCGCATGTTGACAGCAAAAGAAGATTTTTGTATCTGCTTCCTCTTGACTACACTTTAACTCTTCGACTTCAGACATGATGATACTCCCATTCTCGATTCGAATAGAGAAGCATCTTTCTTCCAGCGTAGCAAAAATCTGGCGATTTCTTAATTTTTCCAGGTAACGAGTAGGATGACTCCAGTCATTCAAAAGAAACTGCACAAGCTCTAGCTTATTCCGAGGATTACCGAGGAACTTCTTAAATTGCTGCGGACGTTTTTGATCTGGCCTTCCAATGTTGACATGAATAGTCCCAGACGACGCTCTTTAGCTCTTTCCAGCCCCTTGACAGAATCTACTTTGTACTGATCAGTAACGAAGTAAATTACTTCAGCGTTGTTCTTCAAGATTCTTTCTAATACATGTTGTGACATTTCACCAAATGTGTCTAGTTGAATGCCATCGAGTTGCTGCAGCAGGACCATTCCGTCATAGATAACAACAGAACCCATGGGTGCTGATGCCACAGTTTCCACCCCCACTTCAACCACATTTAAGAGCTTTGACTTGACTGTCTTCACAAGTCCACCATCTGGCAGAGCAAGAGACCATGGTATCGGGCCGAGAGAGTACCGCAAAACATCCTTCATACTCACTGATTGCCTTTTCTCGCTGATGACTATGAGTTTAGCAAACATGCTCCGTTCTGCAGTTATAGTCACTGACTTTTCTTTTACCTTGCACAGCTTTTTGACTTTCATTTCAGCGAATGACTTCAGATTTAAGCGCTTTATCGGGTCATAGAAAGAAACAGCGTTTGATTCCAGGCGATTGCTGATGAAAGATTCCAAAGCTGCTGTTCCCATTGTGTGAGCATGCAGAAGATCTTCTTGGACTACTGGGCTTGCTACGACGCCAGACGCTATGTTGGTAAGAGTCAAACTATGCTCGAATGGATTTCCCCAGGACTTTAAAAGATCGTATGTTCGAAGAACTGCTTTCTCATCAAATCCAATTCGACTTTTTCCGATATCCTTCGTCACGGAAAGCTTCTCCTCTATGCCAATAAGTGTTTCCAATTTGTCAATGCATTTTGCAGCAGTGTGGCTAGTGAATACCCATCTTTGAATCGTTCCAGTTGAGGTACTGTAACCTTTGATGCCGCCTCGACATTTTTGTTGCCGATTAATTGTTTGCTCGATGCACTGATCGGAAGGAATCGCATTGAATTTCCCTGGCTGACGTTTCACTGCAAAACTGCCCATGCTGAAATATAAATGTATAATAAATTAGCTGCAATAGCCTTGCAAAGTGTCATAAAATGTAAGTTTTGGTAAGCATTTGCAGATGTAATAACGAGAACCAAACTAAAATAGGTCAGAATACATTGTCGAATCTATGACTATGAGTGAGGTCCAAAATAACAGACTGACATTCATGTGTACTATGATATTGAATGCAACTTTTGAATAAAATAAAAGCTCCGCTTACCAAAACTCGTTATACACTTCTGGATGGGTCTGTGGAAGTTTTGCATTTCAGCCCAATAGAGCGTCAAGAAACGAGAATAATTCGGACGGTCGTAGGCAAACATCCAAGGAAGCATTCTTTGAGTTGCGAGTAGATGCAGATTCCAGTCTCCTTGACGTACAGAGCGGATGAAAGCCAATAAAGTTCTCATCATCTGCAAGAACGAAAACCAGAACATAGCCAAAGGACCGGCGTGGGTTTCTGAAAATGATCTTTCAAATGCTGCCATGAGCTCAAACACGGGGTTGTGATTCGACATTAACTCATTGAATTTAGTAGGGTTGGTCTCTTCTATTACTGCTGCTAGCTCAGTCGATGTCCACATATCGGTTAGAGTGCAATCTTCACCTTTCTCGGTTAGCCATTTCTCAAACGCTGCGATTTCCAAACGCTGCAGTGCATCGTACACGTACTTTAAGACCCTCATCGAATTGTTATAATGCTTCCCACTTATTACTTTTTCGCACGAAGCTTGACCTAAAAAAAGTATCGAAAGTTACTATCTTGCTATATGAAAATGTTCCACCCGATTCTTCAGCCCCTGAATCAAATTTAGGGTACGTAGTATGATTAAGAAAAAAATTGCTCCCGTTGTTATATAAGTTGGTATTAGTTGATAGAAATAACAACGGATATCTTCTCAAACTGCGATTTAAATTAAAAATATATCTTTATCAGAGGTAGGTTTGGTCTTACTGGGCCATGAAAATGCGTTTCTCGCTCTTAAACACGTGACTTGTCATAAGTTACAACAAATGTAAGTATACTTTAAAGGTCAACATACCCAACAAATTTGCCTCGATAATGATGTCCCGCAGGCCAGCGTCAGCAAATCGTTTACCGATTACTGCCAAGAAGATCATTGACGTATGAAATGCGCCCATCCGCAGCACGATGAAATCCCGCAAATCTTTGTGAATGGGATTGGACAAAATTTCTACTGCTTTGGCATATATGGCTAGGTCAAGAACTATGTCGGTTTCTGACAACCCCAGCTTCTCAGCTTTGATTTTCGACTGTCGCAAAAGCTCGAGTACAGTTTCCATCTTCGTGGGTGATTGATTTATGGCGGGAAGATATGCTACCTGAAAATACATAGATGTATTAAAACAACCTGCAAGGAGAAAATTCCGCATGCGCAAATTGGGTTTTGGGATCTTTCAATCAATTGGAACTTTCAAAGGTATTTGGGCGCATATATGTACAAAAAATGTGCGCAAGTGAAAGCCAGACGTTATTTAAGGGCAACATACCTGTTGAAAGGACATGCTCGTTTCTGATATTAAGTAGTTGAATCCGGTCCAATTCGGAACAGTTTGAATAACGTCACAAAGCTGAGCATTACATCGAAGAATACTCCACCAGAAATCGATTTTCTTTGATAAAACCTCCTCGAAACTTTCTTCCAACAATGCGATATTTTCAATAGGCGACGGCTGTGCTCTCTTCTTCGAAATATACGGACCTAAGACATTCGTAACAGCTTTGAATGATCTTGGCTTTGAACTTGGTCTGGGTGGTGTCTCTAAAACTGCTTCGCCAGAAGAACGCACTTCACTGCTGCTGGCATGTTGAATCATGATTCCGTTTGTAAGGTGCATGCTGACCCCTGTTAGTGTCTCAGGATTGACGTCATTATTATCCCAAACGAAAGTGACAAATGTTGAAGGCTGCATAATGTTGGGTACAAAACTTCTGAGAGTTTGCTCTTTCGACTGCTGGATTGCCAAACGTGTTTCTAATGCACATGTTTCATGATAAGAAATGCCATGACCTAATCTGTTCATCCAGGAAATCACCTGTTTAGAACCAGTCTTCCTCTTTGTGCAAAGGGAAAGAATGACGTGCTTACTTGTTTTGGTATCTCCATTGCCAACAGCATACATTATGTCTTGACCAATAGATGAAACTAAACACTCTTTTTTGCTGGATAACTTTGACTTGGACGTTAGCAGTGCTTTCAAGAATGTGGAAAGAGCGAGTGGGAGAACTGTTTCAACACCAATCACCTCGTCTTCAGTTGGAGGCCAGTTTGGATAAGTCGCAGGTGCATCCAGAATCTCGTTCCTTAACAAGTGTGCAACTTCTGTAACTTTTGTCAGCAGTGGTCGATCTTGTAATTTTTATGGCTATCCTCGATTCTTCTTTTCCAGCTTCAATAATCTGGCCAACTGGGATCTCACTGCTGTAGATGAAATAGCTTCCATAGCGTGGGCACCAGAAATCGATCCGTTCCCCAAACAAGTCCTTTATTTTAAGCCTTAGGGTTTTAGGATGCATGCTGCTTTGGTCATCCTGCAGATTTTTCTCGAACATATCCACTAATTCTGACATGCTTATCACCATCCCTTTTGAACTACTTGCTCTTCGATGTAGTCTTTCAGAAGTAGAATTTGCTCATCAGCTGTTCTCGCCGACGGTCTTACTTTCTCTGCTCTTGTGTAATTTCTGAAACAGGATTTATGGTAATGAAATTCTTTAGCTACTATGACTTTCCAATCAATGCCTGTCATTTCTGCTATCAATAGTGGATTATCTGATTTCTCCAATGCCGTTTTCTGAAGTCTTAATGCAGCATTTTCGGTTTCACATCTCTGTAGCACTTCGTATCCACTGCCTGTTTTTTTTGTCTTTTTTTTATTGCATATGCAGCATTCAAAATCAGCCAGTATACGCCCTTAAAAGATAAACAAATCATTAACGACCTTGTTAGTAAATACTCTGATGCATTATTTATACTGCGGCAGAAGTGGTAAAATAACATCATTTTACTTTCATCAGAATGTTTTCAAAATGCAATTTTGTATGGCTACATTACCACGTTTTTTTAATAAGAAACCGGTTTATAAGAAACCTAGTACTAGAGCCCCCAAAATTTAAGAAACTTTTAGAGCTACATCAATATCTTTAAGAAACTCCGAAAAATAAGAGGACTTTCTGAGCCTGAAAGTAATATGTAAACAATACATTTTGCTTGATTTAAGTTTGCAACACGTTTTTATTTAGAGGAACACAGGATTTTGAGTCTACTTGTATTAGTAGGTGGGTTTCACAATATGTGAGGGAAAGTGCAAAATTTGATTTTAAGTGCATATCTAAAAATAAGAAACTTTTAAGAAACTTTTAGTACTAGAAACTGGTGAAAAATTAAGACTTTTAGTACTAGCACCCAAGCTAGGTTTCTTATAGAAAAAAAAAACGTAATTATCCGTCCATACCTGCATCCCGGTCTTTTCTTCTTACGGAGCTTCTCCTATCATTACTGGTGCTTGGGACCTCACTACCGTCATTTCCTGTTTCTTCTGCTTGTTTCTGTTCCTTTCGCCTTTCTATGTTGGCCAGTGTTTTTGGATGGGTATAATTCGAGTAGCATTTTCTATGGTAACCGCTTTCAGAGCCTGGAATATCATTTTCTTCTAATTCAGATGTAAGTTGAATTACAACAGCATCGTTTCTAATTAACCTTTAGAATAGAAAGAATAAGACTTCTATAAATGGTTATCTCAGATTCACTATGAATTAAACAAAAAAAATACAGACAAGTCTCTTTGTAAAAGGTAAAATAAAAGGAAACAAGAAATGAAAAGTTCTCTTACCCAGCAGTTTTTACTTTATTCCATGAAATCTTTGAGAACTCAGTAATCGTTTTCTCGTCATCGTATGCCTTCTGATGAATTATGCATTTCTTGATTTCGTCTTTTTTCTTCTTCTTTGGCGGTGAGAGAACTAACTTAAGCTGTGACATTTTCTCGTGAAATTTTCGTTCAAAACATTGAACTTAAAATTTGACTATCACAAAGGCAAATTTTATACAATTCAAACGGAATAGGAAGATAACAGTAACCAATAAGAAGTAAGAAAAACATTGACGTATCTAAGAAATAAGCCAATAGAACTCGAGAATAACAGGAAAATTAAGGGTGTAAAATATGGTGGCATATCCGAGAGCGAAGAAAACTACGTCATTGTATGACTATACTATACTATACATTCATTGTAATAGCTATACGAATGAAGTGTGAAAATACATTTCTTGTTTCTTGAGTATTACATTCAGGGTGCGTCATAACAAACAATTTCTTTGGTTTTTCACAACAAGATTTCAAATAACAGGAAGTTACAAAACTGCCGGGGGTAGCATCAATTACAACCAGAAGAAGAAAATAGCACAGAAAAGTCAAATCAAAGAATTTTCATTCATAAATATATCATCATGTATCACAACATGACAGAAAGATTTTAAAATATAGTTCAAAATTAGCTTTTCTCTTTCAAATAGCTTGTTTAAGCTTGTTCAAAGTCTCGAATTTCTCTTTTCATAAGCACCATCACCCCCTTGTTTTTAGTCTCGTTTCAATTTTACCTCGTTGTCATAACCAAATCTCGAAGAAAACATGGCGATTTCATAATGGTGTTCTGCCGATTTCGTTCGACAGAAAATCGCTTCGGAGGCGTCCCAGAAGAAAATTCAGCAAGGCCAACAGGTGAAATCATAATTACTATAACCTAAGGAATATTTTCATACAAGAATTTAAAGGCCCGCCAAAATTTCCAGTACTCGCATCGATTTCGGCTCTCAGCACCCGGACTAAGATGAAGAACGCCCATTGGTAAATACGAATAAGGTTGAGACAGTGGCAAGAGTAAGAGATGATAGTGTCAACAACGAACCAGTAGTAACTTCAGCTTCAAAAGAAATTGCTGCACATAATAATCCGGAAGACATTCAGAATCAAGAGTTAATACCTCATGATAGTGAATCAGATGCAGAAGGCAATGATTACAGTGATCACTGGTTTGACATTGTAAGTAAAGTACTGTACATTTTTGTTTACATTATTATTATTAGTACATCATTATTAGTAACATCATCATTATTAGGGTACATCATTATTAGTAACATTATTATTTTTCTATCTATATTGTTATCGTCATTGGCACAGAATTTCTCTAATATTCAAGTGATGACAATTAAATTCTCCAATCCTTTTTCTTGATTTCGCTGATATATGTTATAAGTTTTATTCCATCTAAATTGTGCTTTGTTGATTAGTACCAAATTGAAGCTAATTTTAAAATGGTAAATAGTAGACATTACACAAGTAGTTGGCAAGACTGAGTTGGTTGCTGCTGGAGGCTGGAGAATTCAAAGGATGTTTAAAATCCCCAAGCCAAGGTTCAACTACAGCAGTCTTTTTGACTGCTGTAGTGTACCTTGGTATAGGGCTTATAGCTGACCATGCTGTTGTGAGTCAAGATGCTACCAAATGGAAAATAATACTTGCTTCATCAGACAAAGCAAGTAAATTTTGCATTTTTAATGCTTTTGTTTCATTCTCTTAAATGGCATCTCATGTTTATCATGCAAGGTTTCCAATGAAGAACAAGGTACATCTGTGAAGCAAGCCACTATTTACAGTGTTGAATTAAAAAGATTAAAAGCTGTTGTTCCACTGAATAAGAGGTATACACAGTGTGCTATTCCTGATTTTGATGAAAACTTGTGTACCATTCAGGTAAAGATAAAACTTTTTAGCTCTCGTTTTAAAAATTACCAGCACTATAAAATTTAGATCTGATAAAAAGATCTAAATTAAATATGTGAGGTTTTTCTGAAAACCAGTCTCTTGCCTCATCGTTTTATCATCAAGGATAAGATTGACTGTTCATTTATTGAAAAAATGTCTTGGCATCCAAGAATCTGTTGTTAATTAGACCTCAAAATAGGTTATACTTGAGATTACATCATTCATATGTAGTTTGCTTAACATAAGCTACCTTTGCTTTGTAGCCAAATAAACAAATTCTAATAAAGAGGAATGCTGTTGTGCTGTCAGTAGATGGAAAAGAGCAAGAAGCTAGGTGGATTTATATTTGTAGCTGTGAGCCAAGCAAACAGAAGTTTCTTGAAAATTTGCCAAAAAAACTTAATTGTTCCAAAGAAGGTATAAATCCTTACACATTGTTTTACGTCTTAAGTCATATCCTTGAATCCATTTATTTCTAAAGAAATAACTGAGAAATAGTCACCAATAAATTGTTGATAATGAGAAATGCAAAAATGATGTGGAAAAATAAGTGAAGCTTTCAATTTTTCCTTACAAAGAAGTAATGGGGATATATTATAAATTTGATTCTGTCATGGTGGACTTGTTTATAACTTGGTTTTGGACAAAACCTTGTGGAGACATACAACAAAAAAAAAATGATGTGCATATAACACACTACTGATAAATGTACCAAATGCTAGCACAACGTCAAGTACATTGCAATAGAATTATAGATTAATTGTATTATAGATTAATTTTTGTTAACTGCTTGACATAGAGTTATACAACTGACTCTTGCAGAACATGAATGCTATCTCATTTCATTACATAGATTTGCAAATCATAAACAGCCAGTGCAAGCATTCTGACACTGTATCAAAATTATTGGAAGAAATGGACAAGAGATTTGATTTTTCACCAATAGCAGGTATAATTCTTTTTTAATTATATTTTCATGAATGGCAGATACTAGGATAGATTTGCCCACAAGTGGCATACCACAAAAATATGGATTTAAATGCAGCCAATCAAATTGATTCATCCTAAAGATCTCCTATTAATTTCTTTGCAGAAATGTTGATTCCCCAAGAAGCAGATTCTATGATGGTTTGTTTCTCTATTGATATCAAGATCATTAACTATTCTTTCTGTTAATCACCAACAAAAATTTGCATTTACTGCTTGTCTCTCTTATAGAAAAATGTTGAAATTATGAAAAAGTGAAATAATTTTTTTTATTCTAAAGAATTTTTTATTGCAATATTATGTCATGCAGTATGTTCCTCGAGTGCTGCAGGACCTGATAATTGACAGAAAATCCAGCAAGTTTTATGGCTTGCTAACAAAAGCAAACAAGCTTGCAACTGGCTTAATAGGTCTGTACCAGGAAATTCTTCAACTTTTAAGACAAATCTTTACCCATGGAAAACTGTGTTTAAGGGGTCTAAAGAGCTTTTCTTGTCCTATTTCAAGTCCAAGTGCAAATAACCTGACTTAACGTACTTGACATATACTTGCCATGGACATTTCCACTTCTCTCTATCCTGGGCAACTCTTGCAGCAGTTGAAAGTGGCATAACTTGAATAAACAAACTTGAATAAAAAAACAATACATCCACATAACTTGAATAAAACTTCAACTTTTTTTCAATTTCATAGGAAGAGTCTGAAATCCTTGAGCTTCCATATGACCAAACAAAAATTTGTGTTCGTGTGCAAAACAACATAGGATTTGTTGGTATTGAAATAGGAAGATTACGATGCTCAATTTGTAAATACAACAGTTTGAAATGTTGCCATGTTCTTCATGTCAAGAATGCAACCGCAAGTGGAGCAGGTTATGTTCCAGATATAGCATATGACATGGTATTAAAAGAAGGAGAAAATTGGAAGCCATCTTCATTCAAGTTGCTAGAGCCTACATCTACCCTTCCTATTCCCTTTGAGTTGCCTTCTCCATTGGCCAAGAAGTTGTCCGTTGGTTTTGCCCAGTTTCTTGAGAAGGATGAAAATAATTATATTCTTGAACCACAAGAGACAGAATGCCTGATTTGTAAAGGGAGATTAGAGAGGTCAACACATAACATTGCATCATTATTTGACCGATTCAATCAATTGACATGTAAAGGTAAATGGCCATGGTAGTTTTATGGGTTAAGTCTATTGCTATTGTTAGAACTTCAAATAATCCTTTGCTTCCGCCATTTATAGAACATTTATTTTCACAACGTTTGTTCTTACAATTGGGTCCAAAACCTGCATATGTAAAACTATCTTGAGGGTTTCAAACCTTGCCAGGCATTTCCTTCTGAAAACTGGTTTAAAGCTTTACCCTACACATCTTTCCAGCTAAGAGGCCTTTATACTTAATAACCTGCATTTTTAATACCAATAAACCAATTGCTTTTACACGTTAATTGCTTTTTCTCGCTCAGACTCTTCAAATTGATTCTATTGATTTTCCCGCTGTACCCCAAAAGCTCACTGGTGTTGAAAACACAATGCCCATAAGTACAACTTTTTGATTGAATGGTGCATTTCGATTTGCATCCGTCTATAAGGGTATAAGTCCTGCCTCAGAGAATGTTTCCGCCTGTTTCTGACATCAGGAGTAAAGAAAAGTGACTGCATTTAACAAACATGTACAATCCTTTGTATTTATGACATTTTTATGGTTTGATGCCATTACCCTTGACTGCTTCATCTGACAAATTTCTTTGTCATATCAGTTTTTAGTAAAAAGTGTGAAGCATGTGGAGAAGTTCGTTTGTATGATGGAAGTAATGATGGTATCTTAAACATGGGAAAAATTCTTATTGGCTATGACGTCCTGCGTGACTACATGTACCACTTTGCTCTTGGAGGAAGGTAAGATCCTGGCAGATCCTAAGTGCTGCAGAAATTATAAGCTAATAGAGAATACATAACAGATTTCCAAACTGCCATGCCAATTGGTGATTGGGGCCCCTGTTTTCTTACCCTCTCCCCCCTATCACTATTTTACTTCCGAACAGAAATACATCATCGGCTCAAAACTACTAAACCCTTTGTCAAATTCGAGGATTTGTCTTTCATTAACTCGTAAACCCTTACTGAAAATTCAATCTTTTTCAAGCAAATGGGTACATGTCTTTAATTTAGAGAGAAAATGCCATTTGGTTTAAATGATTGTCTTAATCACTTATTACATATGTTTTTATCTCATTGAAACCCGACCAATGCTACTCGAGGATTTCATATTCTTTTATTCAAAGCTCCACCTTACATAGCTATTACGATGCTTGGAAAAGACAGCAAATTGACTATGGTAACCCTGACTTCGGAAAAAGCTGCAGTTATCAACATTGGAGAGGAAGTTGGTACTCCTACCTAGAACTGCTGGACATACGCTACGACCAATGGAACGCATGCCAGACTTGTGGCCCATGTCCCGATGTAGTCATATGTGATGGTACCAGTCTGGGATTCAGAAAACAGCTGTTGCTTCAAGCAAAGCCTAGTATCACCAGCGAAAGCATAATTTCCCGAAAATCGTGAGAAATCTTTTCCCTGTAGATACTATTTTGTCGGTTTTCTCTTTATCTATCAATAAGAATGGCAATTCATGGGCGAATTTCCTTTCGAGAGCAATAAATAATTTGCAGATACTTTTCCCAGTCTCCCAAGATGCCTCTCCTAGGTAAATCTTGGAAAATCCGTTGAGAACTTAATTACTACTAGATACCGTAGAAAGATACTCTCTTTGGGCTAAAGGCATCATAGTCCATGTGGAAACATCTTTTAAGTGATGTTATCGTTTTATAAATTACGCCTGAAGTAATGCATGAGATTATGCGCCACTCTACAAACAGGTAAGATGCTGCCTGAGGTTGAAGGCATGCATCATACGATGATGTGTAACGATGTGCATGAAGCTCATGTTACATATGATTACGTCGAATACAATAAGAGAAAATAAGATAAATTTGAATGGTAAAAACGGCCCAAAAACACGTGGGGTTTGTAGCATACTCTGCTGCGTACATACGAATGTAGTGAATACAATACATATATTATATTAATATATTAGTTAGATAATTATCAAAATTGCGCGATTTCAGTGTTATACTCGTTACTCTTCATTATATTATAGGCAGTTCCAAGATCGACTAGCTGTTTCAGATCCTGCAACAAGAACTCTTTTGAAAAAATGGGCAATTGGCAAAAAAGCAGGGGAACCCGATGACAACCAGACTAATGAGAAACTGCAAGATGATCTACGGAAGAATTATCCAAAGTTGTCGGATGTTTTTGAATGGGTAGTCATAAACTACACAAAAGAATCGTCACAGGCGCTGATGGACCTTTTCCTTTGTCTCAGCAGTAATAGTCCTGCATGCCAGTACATTCCTCCAACAGAAGAATGCAGACAACTTCTTCAGAATCTTGGTATCACAGGTGCAAAGTCTAGACCCAGCATCATGCTGAATTTGCAGCTAATGATTCCCGTCATATATGATGTTTTCATCTCGATCCCTGATGCACATCTTAAAGAACCATGGCAAGAATTCTTTGAGTGGCTGCATTTGATTTCCTCATCTCCATTCAAAGATTTGAATGAAATCACTGGACCACCTATCGTGGAAAAAGACGAGCTTTTGTCTTTTTACCCTACATTGCCCAAGATTCGCGAGCGTGGACAATTTGACATTGACTCCAATCAACAGAAATCAAAATCTGATGAACCTTGCACCAAGAAAAGTCATGGGCATCCTTCACTGACATCGGGCATCTTTAACGTTTACTGCCAACATGGTTAGTTCAAGTTCATATATTTGTCTTATACAACAGATATTTCATGTAGTGCCATCAAGCTTAAACAAGTGACTTCAACTTGTTTACATTTTAGAACCTTCAGTTTGCCTCCTGTTGAAGTTACATTTGACCAGATATAAATTCAATTGAACGGAAATAAATTGTTCTCTTATTGAAAGCAACTTTTCAATCTTAGGTATAAACTATGGCTTTGAAGTAATGGAATCAGCAGAGTCACCAAATGTTCCCTTTTCAGCTTTCCGTACCAGATACCAAACAGGTATATAACACATTCGTGAATCATTCTCTGCATCTATAACATGCTAAAACTATCTATCGTATGAGTTAATTTACTTGCTTGATATTATCATTTTAGCTCCAAAAACAATTGTCTATGACAATGCTTGCAACCTCCATGCCTACTGCCTTAACAGAGACCCAGTTTTCTTCAAGAATTGCAAATTTGTAGTTGATCGTTTTCATTGGAAGAACCATGTAGGTGAGAACATAAATTTGATAGTGGCATTTAGTAGCAGCATTACTATTTCCCCAAACCTGAAACACTTCAGGTACGCATTGCAAGATTTTGGCTGAACTTTATTGATTCATGCCATTTAGAAAACTTTAAGTTAAAACATAATATGTCAAATTACTGATCGCATGAAATTACTTTTTACTGTGCCATGTTTAGTGTTTATATGATTATTCACTCATTTTGGTATTTAAAATAACTGAAAATGTCACCTGTATCATCTAGTCTGCAGAGTGTGATGTGTTCACCTTGACATTATCATTGTTTTGTGATCTTCTTATCCTCTAAATCTAACAAATAATTAAAATCAAATCCATACAAAGGACCTGCCTTGCATTAACATTAAAGCCAAGATAAAGAACGTTAATTCTCTTCCTTAAAACATTAATAAATGGCTGTAGGCTACAGCCATAAAATACACTAAAATATTGTTTTATTCACAGGATGCTGCAATGCATACAATATTTCAATGTACCCAGGATTTGCAACAATCAACAGCCAAGTTAATGAGCAGCAAAACTCAACACTGAAGCGACTTCGTTCACAGTTGTCGTACATGGGGCCAGAGAAGTTTATGCTTCACTGCAAATTCTTCCTATGGTTCAGAAACAGAGAAACATCGCGAAATAGAAAGTGAACGGTCGTTAATATTTATACGTACATATCTTGTTCAACTATTATTTTATTGTGTTTAAAATAGCTTAGCCTTAATAATATACCGTGTAGATAATAATCACAACCTCGTACCCAGGGTAAATAGGACCTCTACGTGAACACTGCGCTGCCCCATTTGACCCTGGAACCGGTTTCGATGTTCTGCATTCTGATTGGCTAAGAACAAACAATAGAATTTTGTTGTCCGCATACATTAGAAATGGCGTTCGGCCGAATGAAAGAAATTTCAAAACAAAACTGCTGTGCCGGGGCTTTTCCACTCCTACCCGACATAAAAAAGCTAAAATTTGCTTTGAACTGAACTGGAATGGAAAGAATGTACAGAAAATGAAAGATAAAGGGCGAATTATAGTTTAACTACTCCACGAAGAAATTACAGAAAGTTTGTAGCAGTACCTAAACTCGCCTTCCCGCGGTAAAATTTTGAGCAAGCAAGGTAAGGTAAAGATAAAGAAAAATTATTTTCAAGAAGCCAAAGTGAACTAAAACAGTAAAAGTTTCGTGTTTAGAAAATAAGAATGTTTAAGATTTTGGCTAGAACTTTTTCTCATCAAGTCAGTTTTTGCAACATTTTTTGAACACAATTTCAAAGTGAAGAAATCTCATTCATGCAATAGCAAAGCCAAACTTCTTTGTAGCAAATATGTATGTGATTCAACTTATAAATCTTTAACAAATCTACAAGCTTTAAATAAATTGATCTCACCTGAAATGCTTGAATACTTGTAAAAGAGGAAACACTGAAGTTTTGTATCAATAATGAGCGAAAATCTAGCTAACCAATTCACAAAAAAAAGATTTCTTTCTGACTTGCAGGAACTCTCGGTGAAACTTCCAAAATTAACAAACATGAAAACTTCTGCAAGCGCTTGCTAACTTGTATTTCTCTCTACTGATTCCTTTTAAGCATTTATCTGTTCATTTTGTTTCTTACAATGAGTTAACTCTGTTTCAAATGAATTGTTGAAAGCAAGTGTTTCTGAAGTACAACATTGTGCTGCGTCCCAAACTCATTGATGAGTTGGAGAGCTGTGGCCGCCACAGCCACTGACTGGAATCATTTACATAATTTATGCTAATTATTCCAAGCCAAAAATTGACAAATTTTGTCAACCGGTCCCAAGGGTATCTGTTGCGGGCTGAGCTAACAACAACAACAACAGATATCCTTGGGAACGAAGTTGATTTCTCGCATCTGTAAGCAATACTGTATCCCGTGTATCCCACAGGTTTTTTGTCGTTTTTACTGCAATTTATTTCAACTAATTAAGAAACTGTTAAGAAACTAGAAGTAAAATTGGGCCAAAAATTAAGAAAGTTTTAGAACTACACTCTTTTTTTTACAAGAATATTGTTTATAAGAATATTCAGGCTCAGAATCATCCAATTTTTAAGAATATTGTAAGAATATTGCTCAGCCTCGGCTCGCATTATTTGTGTCTCATTTTCAGAAGTTTCCTGTTTTGCCATGTTAGAACGAAACTTCATGATTGTTAACAACATTCTTATTGTTATAATAGTTAAATTTTTCTTTCGCTCGACCATTTCCTCGCTATGAGATAATTTTTCTTTCAACTATGTTCCCCTGAAACCATATCAGGTTTGACAAAGTAAGAATACTTTAAGAATATATTCAGGCTCGAAACGAACATTTCTTAAGAATACACTTTTTTTTCAATAAGCAACTTGACTTTGGTCCAGCCCTCAAGAGTTGCTTATAGTCAGGTCGCTACGGGACAAAAACATGGGGTCAGACTGCAAAATCGATGGGCAATGAAAAAATTGGTTTAAAACAAGTGTTTACTTTACCAATAATATACTCAAGTGTTAAGACTTTACCAATAATATACTCATCCTGGGCAAAACAAGAACATGGAAAGGCTTATTTAATCTAATTTACAGAAAAATTTATTGTACTTAATATATCTTTGAGTATTACATAGCTTCACAACTGCGATGAACACGGGAAACATTTTTCAGCATACTTAGCAGTAGTATACTTAGTATACTTAGAGCAGTATATAGTATAGTATACTTAGTATGCCTGAAAATGTTTCCGCTGTTCATTGCAACGTAATATATCATAGATATGATAGAGATTTACAAAGTACATGCACTTACAACGTCGAACGGTATTCCAGCTATGAAACAGTTTAATTCCTTTCTGATCTTGTCAAATCTAACATTCCTGCAGCTTTGGATAGAACCAAGGTACAAACCTTCAACCAGTGCCTGCAAGAGAATAAATGCAATTGAGTGAGCATATCAAACGCTATCCAGCTTTAGAGCAATGCACAGACAAAAATCTGGCAAAAAATGGGAAGACATAACTTTCGAAAGATACCTTTAATTCTGCTTCGAAACAATCAAAAAGTGCAGAGACAGTTGAAAGGTGTTTGAAAGCATCTAATCTAAAATTCAATGTGTTCATGAAAAGAACGTTTACAGCTGATTAATACAAATGTAAATCAAAGTGTCTAATATAGCAACATGAATGGATAAACATGGCCTATATTTACCTTAACCTTGTTTCTGGTATGCTTGCACAGCCACAGTCATCAACTGCGTTATTCATTCCAATACAGGATGGATGGTATGACCATAAACAGTACTTGCATCTGACAGATTGTTCTTCACGAAAAGTGGAAGAGACAAGGCATCTGGCTCTGGCATCACATCTCGCCTTTCCATCCAACTCGACTTCATTCTCCAATCTCACTACAGGCACCACTTGATGAGACATATCAGAAACAAATGATAGTCTACGTGACATTGTTGCATCACCAAATACTACTTCCTCGTTGTTTTGAAACAATATTCTTATCTCAGCAGCAAGAAACTTTGAAAGACTTGCAGCCTCCAACAGAAACATTTTAACGGGAGAATCTTCAGCTATAAAAAGTAGAAGAAGCAGAATTTATGAGAATCGATACATAGGACATCAGAAACGAAAAAGTTGAAGTGAAGCAACCTAAGTTTTCTTACTTGAACATATTGTTACTGTTATCATTATATGGATAGATTTACCTTCTGATTTTGTTTCTAACAGCGAGTCGTAAATTGCCTCCTGATAATTCGTGACCACAATCTTGGCCAAAATTATAGAGACACTTTGAAACTTTTAAAGCAGCTTCGCTTTGTCCAAGCCCCCTCTCCCCCATATCAATGTTGTAGAATAAATCTCATTCCTAAACGAAAGGTAACACATTTCTCTTCAACCGGAGGCAACATTGATACAGGGGGGAGGGGTTGTCCTTCCCATTTCTAGTGATTTGTTTGAAGTTTGATGTCGCATGAAGATTTTTTGGCAAAGTCTCTATGAATTTTGGCCAGGATTGTGATAATAAAGCTGTATGTGAATTAACGGGTCCCCACGGGTCCCCCTCAGCTTTTTTAAAAAGTATATATAACTTATTTATATAAAAATAATGGGGACCCGTGGGGACGCGTTCTTAAACGTACAAATCCTTCACAAGTATATGGGGACGTGGAAGGGGACGCGTGGGGACGCGTCACATATGACATGTTAGAAGGTTATTGACCGCTTTTGCACAACTTAGGATTTCGTTTATAGACAAAACCAGCTGCGTCTAAATAAAATGACAATTGCTTCGTCCAAAAGTCCTCAGGAAGCGTTTTCAAAACCTTTTTCACGAACTTCATTCGCTCTTCCATATCCTTCCTGCTTAAAAGACCTTGGTTTCGAGCTTGCAGGTAGCTGTACCCATTCTCATTCAAGAACCGTGAAACGTCCTTCTTGATACATGTTTCATTTCAGCTCTTTCAACCAGTCGCCTTACTGTCCAATTGGCATCTTGATCTCGCAGTGTCTCTACCAAGCGCAAAAGTCTTCGCCTCTCTCTGATGGACATTTTTCTTGGCCTGCCGACGTTTTGCTTCTTAACGACTGCATTGATTTGCACATTTTAAAGGCTCTTTCCATATCTTATAAATAGCCGCACGCGACACACCTGTTTCCTTCATGGTATCGTCTATGTTAGCACTTTTGTAAACTTGATATAACTTCGCATCTCTGGGGAAATTAACTTATATCTGGCCATGATAATTTTTTTTTTCATATGTTTACATTGCCTACAACTATTCTCAAGCCAATGAGCCTCGCCCCCTTAACGACAAAGCGTACTTAACAGTAATGAGTGTAGATTAAATTACCACTAAACGAGAAACAGTAATTAACAGCACTCGATCAAATAAACATGAATCCCGAAATAAATAAGTCACTTTTCAAGTCAATGAAAAAATCACTTTATAGACAATCCTGGCCAAAATTCATAGAGACTTTGCCAAAAAATCTTCATGCGACATCAAACTTCAAACAAATCACTAGAAATGGGAAGGACAACCCCTCCCCCCTGTATCAATGTTGCCTCCGGTTGAAGAGAAATGTGTTACCTTTCGTTTAGGAATGAGATTTATTCTACAACATTGATATGGGGGAGAGGGGGCTTGGACAAAGCGAAGCTGCTTTAAAAGTTTCAAAGTGTCTCTATAATTTTGGCCAAGATTGCAGTTTTATGGGGACCCGTCGGGGACCCGTCGGGGACTCGATGGGGACGAGTTGGGACGGATTTTGAGCAAATAAAGAATTGTCTTATCCTGAATTATACAAAGCTAGGGCTAGGCTCCATTTAATGTTTACGAAAAATGTTCAATTAGATAGTGAATTAACTCAGTTGCCATTTTCAAGCAATATTAGCTGAGCAAAGCAATCCTTGGGAAAGTGCCTGCAGCACCGCATTGGCAAATGACTGTCGAGTTGGAAATTTACACAAGTCAGCGTTGCTATAAGTAACTAGGTAGCATTTTCGATTAGCTCTAGCTGCAAGCTCATCAGCTTGCCCTTCCTCTTGGTTTTCCATCGTTTTATACGTTTACAGAGATTGCTCTTACAAGATTTCTAAACTATTTTACTTTCAACGGGAAAAACCTGTGATTTGAGCCGAATTCAAGACAAAAGGCTCATCTATCGGCGGCGTTATGGTAAAGTTGGCGCCACTTCTATCTGTGGTGCACACATTGACATTCTGACAACTACT
Organism: Chrysaora quinquecirrha; assembly: GCA_014526335.1. Taxonomy (NCBI): domain Eukaryota; kingdom Metazoa; phylum Cnidaria; class Scyphozoa; order Semaeostomeae; family Pelagiidae; genus Chrysaora; species Chrysaora quinquecirrha. Next base: position 764,559 of record JACTAT010000004.1, read on the forward strand.
AAACTCGACAAAAACTATTCAACTGCTAAGCCAACTGGCCATTCGGGACAATGTCGTCGCATAAAACCACTTGGAGATGACGGCAAAAGAGACTTAGAACATTAAAGATAGTCATTAAGGGAATATTACTATCCCTTTATTTACATGACTGTCCTGGCTGTTTTACAATTAAAACTTGACCTCGCTCTAAAGACAGCCTCCATTGACTGTTTCACTACTCACAATCAGCGGTCACCTATAGACAATCTTGGCCAAAATTATAGAGACACTTTGAAACTTTTAAAGCAGCTTCGCTTTGTCCAAGCCCCCTCTCCCCCATATCAATGTTGTAGAATAAATCTCATTCCTAAACGAAAGGTAACACATTTCTCTTCAACCGGAGGCAACATTGATACAGGGGGGAGGGGTTGTCCTTCCCATTTCTAGTGATTTGTTTGAAGTTTGATGTCGCATGAAGATTTTTTGGCAAAGTCTCTATGAATTTTGGCCAGGATTGCGGATATTTTTAAAAATATGGACTTTGGCAGAGGCAGTTATGGAGGCGGACTATTTCATGAACCAGGTATGACAAAAACAGAATCAAGTTAAAGCTGTCATAGGAGGAAACGTTGTCATTCGACGTTGCTGCACGAAGGAAAATATTTCTTCATTTGTGTCTGTGACATTTTCATTTCATTTCATCAAATTGATCACCCTCTCAGGAGTCTAGCAAATGCTCTATTTATTCGTAATTAATTAACAGAACACCAGGTTATAGAATCCTACTTATGAAGACCAATACCATTGAAGAAACCATTGATAAAACTGCATGGATTGCTCCGATTTTCCCTATGCTTATGTTAAGGGTGATGTGCTTTTTTCATGTGACAATATCGATTGTAACACAGTGTAACAGAAATTTAAAGGTTGGGTGGCTATGTTCTTCTGGAAGACACAAGGAATAAAATGAAATCAAAGTAATAAAAGGCTTCTTGCAGAGAACCTACCTTGCAGTGGTCTCAAGTCATAGTGTGGAATCTATTTTAGAGAAACGTTGTTTATGTTGAACTATGAGATTTTGGTTTCAGTGATGACATGTTATCCACATTTCGAAGCTCTGTAAAGTTTATCAACACTATCACTACATTTGTTCAAAGTAAGTTTTGTATTAGGGTACTAACATGAGATTCGTGACGCCAACTTTCTAAAAACCTTTTCGTATTTGTAGATGTCGTGTGATGATCAAACATTTTGTTCGAGCACATCAAAAGAGCATCTGCAATCCTGGCCAAAATTCATAGAGACTTTGCCAAAAAATCTTCATGCGACATCAAACTTCAAACAAATCACTAGAAATGGGAAGGACAACCCCTCCCCCCTGTATCAATGTTGCCTCCGGTTGAAGAGAAATGTGTTACCTTTCGTTTAGGAATGAGATTTATTCTACAACATTGATATGGGGGAGAGGGGGCTTGGACAAAGCGAAGCTGCTTTAAAAGTTTCAAAGTGTCTCTATAATTTTGGCCAAGATTGCAGAATTTCTCAGTACCAAAAAATAAACGTGATGTTGATCGAAACAGACTGTCTTCACCTTGGGCAATGTCTACTGGTTCATATCCAGCAGCTTTTTCGGGCATGATATGTCGTGACCTGAGAGAAATAAAGAGCCGTTAAGAATATGATGCGGCAATGATTTTTAATCTTTTTCCCTCTACACAATTAAATTATTCAGCATAATTTACTATGCCAAGAGATTACCTACCAAATTCTGATGTGCCTTTCTTGAATAGGATCATTTACTTTTGGTGTCAATGACTGCAAGGTTTCCATCGACTGACATAAAATCTGTTCAGATGCAGTTTTCAAGTTTTTCCATTCTAATGATGCCATATGATTCATCATCATTTTTCCAACATTAAGAGTCATGTCCTACAAGACGGAATATCTTAGAATCAGAACATAGCCCGAATATGGCGCTGCTGTCAAGCACGTTTCTGTTATCATGTGGCACTATCTGCAATCGGGACGAATACATATTCGATTTTGAAAAAATCACTTAGATGTCATAATGAAATACACGGTTAACTGACATATTTCTTCGCTGAGCTTCTTCTCCTCAATTCTTTTCCAATTTCCTTCTCCGATTTCTAAGTTATTGGTTAAGGCAGAGCAAATAATACACAGGGCTATCCCAGAAAGTAATTCCAAGATGATAAGGTCAGAAATGATTATGATAATGATTTACTTTAGCTACAACGATTCCAATTTTCCAAAATACTGAGAAGCCATATGTGGCTTCAAATGACATTTAAACGGCATCTCTTCAAGTTAGCTACATAATCAGCCGTAATCAAGTTAGCTACGTAATCAATTTAAAACAAAATTTTCTATATAGTTTACATGCGGATATGTCGCTCCTTGCCAAAATGACTTTCAACTCTTCTGGCAAAACCCCTCTTAATCACGATAGGAAATACAAAGTTAAATTAGCATTCAATGTGAGGTATGACTGACAACAATAAAAAAGCTGAGCTTTTTAACACTCTTGTTCAAACAAGTTCTTACCCTATCAAGCATACCACAAAGGTTATCAATATCTTCATGTGCGTCGTCAGGTACATCACCTTCATCTACACTGTCTTCATTGCCTTCATCATTTATCTCGTCTTCTTCCTCTAGCTCTTCCTGACCATTCAAAGGGATCTTTGCTCGACTATCAACAAATGACTGGACAATCGTCAATAAATCTTCTCGTCTTGGTCTAGGCTTCACACGATTATTCTGAGGGCTCACATACTGAATAGAGCTTGGCCACCACCAGGGCTTCTTTGAATCGATACCCCAGTGAGCATTTTGCTTTCCTAGAGTTATGTGCAATAAAATAGATGATTATGCAGGAATAACAGTATAGACCCTTATATTTCTGCATGAAAGAGCTTTGCTGAATAATAGTATACAATGGAATAGCTATAAAATCGTTACTTCTAAAACTCATAAAAAATTTCATTTCCATAATTAATTCCCTGAAAATCTCGAGCAAAACGACCATAAGTTATTGTTAATGCAAATCCGTGTAGCATGTAGTATTGCTAAGTCGTGTGGTATTGAATACCAGGAAAGCTCTTTGCAACAACAGCCCAATGTGACTCTGCCATTGGACAGCATCATTTCATTCCATAACCAATGTAAAAAGAAACATTCAATATAAATTCTTAACAACGTTGTTAATTCAGGGGCTTTCCCCTCTTTCTGCAATAAAATCAATGATCTTTCACTGTGTAGACATCCCTGATCTCTTTCCCACTGCTCATTAATGCAAGTCGACCTCAGTCTCACTGGGCTCATTTTTATTGTTATCAATTAATGTTGTCTGCTTCTGAAATTTGATACAATCAGGAATTTTACACTTAAACAACTTCAAGTACGTTCAGAGATGTTTCCATACTCGAAATTCACTTTTATTTTTATTCCCACAAACTTTTTACTCATAGTAAGTCATCAGGTAAGGAATCATCACTGCTGAGCCTTACCAAAAATTTCTTAGGAACAATTTCTTAGGAGAAATGAAAATATCAAGGCAGAAAAACGGAAAAATGAGTGAGCAGAAATATAATTTGATGCAAAGACGGGCGTTTAGACAAAAAATTTATAATGATAAGTTTAAAATAACATACCATTGCATGTGGCAATATCCATGACAATTTCTCTAAGACCATGAACATTTTGGGTAGCAAAATCATCTGGTATGATCACAGTCCTGCCATTTGCACTGCCACTTTCATCTGCAACAAACAGAAATGAACTAGTATAAGGAGACAACATCTAAATAATCACAAACTGTTCACAGGCCTATAAACGAAAGATGTCATTTTGGATATACAGTACATCCTTGATTATTCAATAGTTTTATGGAAGGGCGTGGATAAGCCAAAAATTCGGATAATCAATGACGATAATTCCACTTGTTAACCTTTCTTTCGATTTTTACTGCCCACAGGTACTTAAAGATTGCTCAAATTGCTCATTTTTCGATGCGAAGTAGCTACATTACACCAGACAAAAATGCTATAGTTTCTGAAAAAGTAAAAATCTGTTAAAAATGAAAGGTAATCTGATTTAATATTAATGGTTTAAATAATACAGTAATTATATTGGAAAAAAATTCAAAGTAGTGGGGCTAATCTAAAATTAATTTGGATAAAACAGAAGGTATAAGAAATTTTTGCGTTCGGAAAATAGAGGTAAATATGATAATGAAAGCAGACATATGTAATCACATCTTTAAATGTGGATCATTGGATCTTTCCTTGAGATAAAAAAGTCTATTTTCACTTCTCTAAGACGAAGATTAGGTACATTATTTAAGTTTCTTTTCTAGTAAGGAAGTTTTGCTGTCATCATACAATTATACAGTGATTTATGGCTTGTGCCACTCACCTCTTTGGTCACCTGCAGCACCTTCATCACAAATATATCTGGAAATGATTGCCTGTAGGCTTTTATTCGTTGCTAGTTCTTTTAGCCCTGGAGTAGCTGTAAGAGAAATGGTACTTTTTCATGACAAAGTTCTTTTATTAAAAAACTTAAGAATTTATTTTTGAAAGCCTACAGTGCATCTATTGCAGAAACAATTTCAGTGCACAATGTATCTAAATAAGAGCTTACTGATGAAATTGACTCGTCCATTAACATATACAAAGCATGCGATGGGTGCCTTTGTCTTTACATTCCATTCGTTTACCTAAAAAGATGAACATCAATGTTCTTATGGGCAAACTTTCCCTCAAATGAAAATTCTTTGGATCTGCTTATTATACAGATAAGCCAATCAGAGTATGATCATAGTCAGAAGGCTAATCAGATAACATACAATTTTAAGTAGGGAATTAATTTGGTATTCTGGTGAAGATCAATAGATTGAAATTTTGTAAACCATGCAGTCTTGTAGTACATTCCAATATGTTTGAGGAGAAGCAGAGACATTCAACACCAGCAAACAACTTTCTTTCTGGTACAAGCAGCAACACTTTCAGACTAAAACCCTTTATTAACTTACTAGGTAACAGCACATCATATGGACAAACAAATTTACTGCTGATATATGTACACCACCTTTGCTCTCAGCTGCCGCACATTGTCAACATCAAACCTTTGTCTTTTTCTTTTGTCACTGATAAAAGCAACCTAAAATGATTTTAGTTATAGATTAATGTCTATTTTTTACTAATCCTGCCCATGGAAACAGTGAGATGTGAAATTCACCTCAGGCACTCTGTTATTTGTGAAAAATCAGCCCCCGTGTTTTAGCACACTGCATTGAACCATAAAGATAAATGCAGTTGAGCTAACACCTAGGGGCATCCAGCAGGATAGCAAGCTCAGACCTGCAGTTTCCATTTCCTCAACTCAACCAGCTTGAAAATAATCTAATAACCTTCCATTTCTATTATACATGAATGAACCCCTAGGGCACATACATAAGTAAAAATGGCAAATATACAAGGATTGATTCCATGGTATCAAATTCCTTCATTTGACTATGTTTCTTCTTATTGGTTTCTTGCTTTGTTACTAATTACCTACTCTGTAACAAAAACAGTCACCAGTGTGACAGTTGGGGGCTTGGGGGCAGAGCCCTTGCTTGAATTGATTGACCAACTACACATAAGATTTGGCAAACCAACAATGAGCCATTAGATAAAACCTCTTAGTAGAAGGTTGGGCAAAAAGGGAGTTGGGTTGGGCAAAATCTGAGGTTTAGTGAAATGTCTTGAAACACTGTTTTTTTTGTAAGAAATCAGTTTTCTTGGCTGTTATCCCTTCCACTTCTATTATACATGAATGAACCCCTAGAGCACGTACATAAGTAAAGCAATCCATGCTTATGCTATTGCCAGAGATATAGACTACATATGTTAATGTTTGCTGTTTTAGACCAGCCCTTATGCAGTAATGATCGGCCTAGACTACCTACTACGTAGTACCCGTGAAACGAAATTGTAGATTAAAATGTCAACAAGGTAGCTAATCATACCCTATCTTTTATCTAGAATTAGGTACTATAGGCCTACTGCTAGAGGTGAATGTGTATATTCTGAAGAAATTTGTGGTCTATGCAGATTTCCGCGAAGTCCAAGTCTACGCCAAGACTGGCTGAGGCTTATAGGGGCCTAAAAGTCTACGACTATGATGACAAGACGAGACTAAGTAACGGCTCCACTCTCAAGATATCTCATAAATACAATAATAATCATTACTTACGGTTTTCTTCCAAGTCCTTCTGCGCTTCACTTGAGGAGAAGACATAACATTTAAATATACACAGTTTTGCAAATCTCAACCGATCGCACTGTAACAACTTCAAATCATGTCCGCCATTAACGATGAATCGACTACAGCTGCAGCTTTGGAGTGAGGACTTGAGCAATGACCACAGGGTCACCCTTCGTTGTCTTGTCGTGGTCCATCAATAGGAAGAACCACAGAAACTCTCCGTGGTCCAAAACGTGAATTTCAACGGTATCTTACCTCGCATATGCTACTTCTTCTGAGCAAAGCCCCTTTACTTTTCGAGGGGCTAAGCTTTGGAATTGCCTAATTTATGAAGCCAAAGCCTGTTTGTCCCAAAAAGAATCTATTGCTGGGCTTAATTCCAAGAACAGGCATGACCTGTTACCTTCACTATTCAATTTAATACTTCAACTTTTTAAATTTTTAATAGTTTTGATAAGCAAACATTTAAGACCAACCGTAATAAAGTACATGGACCACTCAATGATATAGCGACGAAGTTGCTAGATGTCTGACTCCATTGTCCTGCGGTTAGGCAAAACCACTCAAGCGGAAATACTGGCAAAAAGGAAAATTTCTATGAGGGATCAGTATGGCAATTGGGAAAAGTTACGAAGATAAATTCAGATTTTAAAAAATCTTCGCTAGTTAGACGAAATTTTTTCCTGTTCTTTATTACTGGTATCATGCGTAAGGTTTTGGGGCAATAGAAATCTTTTTTCGAAAAATTTTGCGGTGACATTGTCTTGAACGCTGTATTCTTCCATTGTATAAATTTATTCGGCTCTAACATTTCCCATTTTCAAGATATAATGCAAAGAAAAACTTTTTGAACAATTTCCCATACTGAGCCTTTATAAATACAGCGGCTTTTGCCAGTTTTCCGCTTCGCTGATTTTCGCCTCACTAAGAAAAATAGCAACGCTGTAGCAATGTCCGAAGGACGCTGATGATGATGATAATAACGATGAAGATGATGATAATAATGACGAAGATGACGAAGAAGAAGACAACGATGATGAGAATGATGATTATGTTGATGGCGATGACGATGATGATGATGATGATGATAATGACCATTAGCGTGAATGTATGTTCCTATGTTCCCATTCCCATGAAATTACAGACCTATATAAATAAGCGCTCCTTGCTACATAACATTAGTCGACGAGTCAACGCAAGCAAAGACCCAGCTCAGGATCAAAGATGCCACCGACTTCCACTGGTTACCATAGAGGTCCAAAGGCCAAGTGTTGGACCTTTAAATTCACAAGCTACCCGGAAAATGTCGAAGAGTTGCTGGTGGCGAAGAAGAACGACTTCAATTATCTCGTAGCAGGAGAGATGAAAATAAAGCGCAGAATTTCAAATGGCTCAATGGTTTCGTTGTTTTCAAATGTCAAAAGAGGCAGCATCAGGTATTAAAGGTACTCGATGTGGACCACAGAGAAAGGGACGAAAGGTTGATAATAACAGTGGCGAATAAATCTTTTCATCAAAATCGACGATATTGCGTGCGAACTTCAAACTTTTTCGAAATAGGACACGATGACAGACTGGCCGCATTGAAAGACGACAACAATGACACCATCCTGAAGAACATATCTACATCGCCCGTTATGGACATGCTACAACGCCGAAAGCAGGGTGCGACAGAGGAATGTATGGTGGAAGAATTTGGGGATTCATGGCTGGCTAACCATCACAGAATCGACGCCAGCATAAAACGAGATCGGCAAGAACTCGCCGAAATCCAATTACACGAGAAGTTTGAGAAGCTCCAACTTAGACCATGGCAAAATAAAGTGATGAGTTTGCTTCGCGGTCAAGGTCCAAGAATCATCACATTTGTCGTTGATGAGAATGGGAATTCAGGCAAGACGTATCTTGGGAAATACATCATGGCAACCAAGCAAGCTTTGTACCTAACATCAACAGCCATGAAAGATGTCGCCTACGCGTGGAAAGGAGAGCGTTATATTGTTTTTGACTTCACCAGGGAATCGGCTGAGCGAATTAAGACCCCGTTTACACGGGATCGGATCCGCATGGATCCGAACCCAAAAGTATTCGGATAGGCCTTGCGTTTACACGAGACCTGATGGATCCGTATACTTTTGGATCCGCTATCCGCATACTTTCGGGATCGCTTTCAGAAGCGATCCAGCACGGTTCTGATTCCACTAAGGTCTCGTGTAAACGGGCTGGATCGGATCCAAAAGTATCCGGAAAGGGAACGAGGTTAATAAAAATGTAAAATCGAGGGCATTTTAACATGGCAGACTGAACTCAGCTTTGTTTTCTTCGCTGTCAGACTCAAAAAAGACATATTTCTGTTCTTTCATGCTCGTCTTGGTGTTTGCAGCCTCAAATTTGAAGCAATCGCTTTTTAAAATTAAAAAATAAAATTTTACAGCATAAAATTAAGCTGAACCTATAATTGAATGAATTGGGCTTATTCTGGGCTTCTGGCCTCATTTTGATACACGTATAAAAAGTATAGGTGGGCTTATTGCCTCGTTATCATGTCATCGATTTCATATAGAAATGTATAGGAAACTTTGGGCTTGGGCTTATTCTCTAGAAAGTTTTCATGTCTGTTGATTTCCCATTAACAAAGTATTGGCAAATGTGCTTGGGCTTCTGGCCTCGTTCTCGTATATTACATTTGGGCTTCTTTCACCTGGAAACATGAAAACTTTATAGAGAATAAGCCCAAGCCCAAAATTTCCTATACATTTGTATACAAAATTCACGATATCATAACGAGGCAATAAGCCCACCTATACTTTTTATACGTGTATCAAAATGAGGCCAGAAGCCCAGAAAAAGCCCAAAATTTCAGTGAGTATGTATATCAAGTTGAAATAAAGACAAGAACCTGAGTATTCATATTATATAAATTCAAGATCAGATAATTGATAATTGGCAATAAAATCTATGACATTATTGAATTAAAACAAAGTCTGTCCACATGTTCTTTTGTATAGTTGTTGGAACTTGCTTGTTCTTGCTCTTCTTAACAATGCATTTGTTGTTCTACCGGAAGCGAATTTCAAATTTTATCTTTTACCATTGATGACCATTTACCATATCCATGTTTCTTTATTCCTTCGACCAACTGCGCATCTTCTAAAGCACTAAATACCAAGAGACGCTTGTCGTTAACAACATTATCATTATCTATTGTATTACAAGAAGATATAGGCTGAATCTTTACTGTTTCATTGCAAGTAACTTTATTGGACGATTCAGGTGCTGCCTTTGTTATGAAATCGTGCAAAGAATTGTCCATTTGAATGCCATCATCTCCTCTGAGCTTTTTAATACATTCGTTCCTTTCTCAGCCACTGACCTTGATCTTTTCTTTTGATAATGTATTCTTGCAACATTGGACGTATGCTTCTGATCCTGTGAAATCATGTCCCTTTCTTCTGTTGTTAAATTATCTGCACTTTCTGTCTCTATTATTTGTCTGTATCTCGTGGGATGAATGTACTTGCCAATAGCTTCATAAACCATCATGCCCATTGCGTTGTGAATTCTTGTGCATTGTGATCCATTACGATTAACCAACAGAAAATTACATTTCGGATTCAACAATGGCCTTACGTGTTTTGAATATGCATCAATGAACTGCATGCATGCATCGTCTATAATCAGGGAATCAAATCCGTACTTTTCAGCAGTTTTGAATTTTCTTTGATCTATGAATCCACCGTTCTTTTTAGCGTGCTGCAGCATCTCCATTGTTAAAAATTGATACGTCATTGGTCGTGTACCTTTAACACGAAGGAAAAGAAAGGTTGTAATGAATCGTGTTGCAAACGTTAAATCTGCTGCTGTAACAGTTGAGCCATTGTCACTCTTGCATAAATCCAGAATCTTCTTGTAACGTTCCATGTGAAATGGTATGACTTTCTGCAAATCCTGCATAGATGCCCAATGTCCTTTACGTTCTAACGTGTCCACGTCTAATTGTTCACTCCACTGTACACGCATTTTACGTGCTATGAATTTCTTCGCTCTTTTCAGAAATATCTCGGCCACGCTGAAGTTGTTCAAAACACCAATAGACACTCCTTTGAACTTTCTGTACTCGATTAACTCCATCATCGCACTGATGTAGCTTACGTTACCAGCATATCCAATGGACTTCTCTTGGTCTAAGTGCTGTATAAAGTTGCTTATATGTTCGATAGATCCAAGGTAGTAATCAACACGATCATCAGTTGATATGTCGACTGATGTGTCTTCACTTGAAAAGTATACGAATTTTATTGCCCTTGAACAGATCTGATTTGCGTGTGATATCGTGCGTCCGCCACCAGTTGCACTACACATCCATTCTTTGAACTTCTCTGCAAATATAACTTCCCGCGTATTACAAGATAAGTCGTTACCTTTCATTGTCTTTTCTGGGTCTTCTTGCACGGATTTTCTTTGCCATCCAATATATCTTCAGGATAGTTGTCAAAGTAGTAGTACCAAGTATGCGAATTAGTGATGTGTTTTCTGCATCCTCTTTGACTTCGAAATCCTTCGTGTCTGCATTCTGCAACAGGACATTTGTATATGCCATCGTGGTTTGGTGTCAGATGTAGCCTTCTCCGTATGCTAGCAGCTCCAGGAAAGTTCTTCCACCGCTCCATTTGGACATAAAGTCCCAACTGATTGATACTCTCAAAAAGCCAGAATATATACATCTCAAAAATTCTCATGGGAAACCTAAGGTGAATTCCTGCAGGTCTTGCTTCGTGCAAATATTCTATTGAAAAGCTGTGAAAAAGTGATTTTACCCAAATATGGTTAATGAATTTCATATCCGTTCGTTTCGTCGTTCATGTTCCATAGTGTGCCATATAAGGTCATCTTTGATCACATGTATGTAAAATCAACAACAACATCAACAAGGACTAGAATAATTAAAATACTGATGATTGAAAGGATATGATGTAACAATAGCTGCTATTGTTATCTCTATTATCTACATTGTTATCTTTATATTTAAAAAAATACTGTTGATGTAAAGGCAATGATGTAACAATAGCTGCTATTGTTATCTCTATTATCTACATTGTTATCTTTTTATTTAAAAAAATACTGTTGATGTAAAGGCAATGATGTAACAATAGCTGCTATTGTTATCTCTATTATCTACATTGTTATCTTTATATTTAAAAAAATACTGTTGATGTAAAGGCAATGATGTAACAATAGCTGCTATTGTTATCTCTATTATCTACATTGTTATCTTTTATTTAAAAAATACTGTTGATGTAAAGGCAATGATGTAACAATAGCTGCTATTGTTATCTCTATTATCTACATTGTTATCTTTTATTTAAAAAATACTGTTGATGTAAAGGCAATGATGTAACAATAGCTGCTATTGTTATCTCTATTATCTACATTGTTATCTTTTATTAAAAAAATACTGTTGATGTAAAGGCAATGATGTAACAATAGCTGCTATTGTTATCTCTATTATCTACATTGTTATCTTTTATTTAAAAAATTGATATTGTTAAAAATGATGTAACAATGTTATCTCTATTATCTACATTGTTATCTTTTATTTAAAAAATACTGTTGATGTAAAGGCAATGATGTAACAATAGCTGCTATTGTTATCTCTATTATCTACATTGTTATCTTTTATTTAAAAAATACTGTTGATGTAAAGGCAATGATGTAACAATAGCTGCTATTGTTATCTCTATTATCTACATTGTTATCTTTTTATTTAAAAAAATACTGTTGATGTAAAGGCAATGATGTAACAATAGCTGCTATTGTTATCTCTATTATCTACATTGTTATCTTTTTATTAAAAAAAATACTGTTGATGTAAGGGAAGTTATGTAACAATAGCTGTTGCCGTCATAGTAAAGCATCAATCACATCATTTACTTAATCTGGGAATTCTTGAACAAAGGAACTAAAGAACAGGGGCACTACGGAATTTCGGAATAAAAGAATAAAGGAACGTTCCTCATATGAATTCCATGGTCCTTTGTTCCCAAAGAGGGGAACACTTATCAACGATGACAAGTTCCAAAGTTCAACGAACAAATGAACAAATAATGCGTTCCCCTGTTCCTCGTGGTATTCCTTTATTCCGTTTTGTGAAAAATGGAACAAATAGGCCAGAATGGTTTCTACTAAATATGCATTGTTCTATCTCTACCAGCATTATATCAGTGGAATTTATGTTCATATGTCGTGTACACAGTGTCATGGCAAGCATCACAAAAAGAAATCGTGGCATTCAGCTCGATTTTATGAGCATAAGCATTGTTACAAAATGCTTACACTGTCATTTTTTGTCGAATGTTGATGATGATCTAATTGATGTTTTGGGCAAGCAATTGCAATTTTGTTAATTATGCCCACTAACGACAACACTTAACGGCGATTTCAAAGTTTAATTCCTATCATTTGTGATTTATCTTTTGTTACCCGGTTTGGCAGCAAAAAGCGTCTATATGCCTATCTATTTTCTATGCATACATGCGTTCCACGACACCCTCTTAATATGTCCTTCGGACATAAAAATACAGATTTCTCGGGTCAGACATCTTGCGACTTCGTCACTATATCATTGGGCCCACTGTAAAGCAAACTGGGTGGGGGGGGGCTAGCTTTATTAGAAAAAAGAAAAATACTGAAATTTAAATTGAATGAAACGTATTGCGAATCAGAATCACGGTCATTGATCCAGCAACAACTAAGCAACTTCAAAAGGAATGCTTTGAACTATTGTGATTGATTGAACAGTTCAAACTATTCTATCTTGGTATGAAGAACGGCTCTTCTATTATATTCAAATTATTCCATTCTATTCTATTCTATTCTACTCCATCCCTTCCTATTTATTATTCTACCTTACACGTTTTTTTTATAAGAACAAAGTATATAAGAACATAAGGCTTCAGAGGCTGAAAAGTTAAGAACATGCTAAGAACATTACAAGGCTTTGTGAAGCTAGAAACAAATTAGAATCTACTTTCTTTAGTAGCGCTGTCCTGTTCTCAACTCTAGAAAACAGGCCACTATCAATCGTTGTGAATATTTGTGCGTCTCTTTTCATAGCAATTACCAAAGAAAAGCACCTTTTTAAAAGCAAGGAAATTAAGAACATGTTAAGAACATTTTGAGCCTTCAAATCGGAAAACTTAAGAACATTGCATGGCTTTCTTCAATTTCAGTGTTCTTATATAAAAAAACGTGTATTCAATCATATTCAATTCTATTATATACACTGGCAGTTTAAATTCAAACCAAATTTAACTAAACATAAATTTTGTTTCCAGAGGCTGCTGCAAAAACATCGGGATAAAATTCATACCCATTCATGCCTTACATTGAAGCATTACAAAGCAATATCTTCTTTATGCATGCCAGCTGTATGCTAGAGCTTTACCTTGTATGGTATGTTTCACTGATAAAAGTATAACGTAACGTATTAAAACATATATAAAAGGCAAATACGACTTTCACTTACCTCGTGCAAAGAATGCTCACTATCTGCAAACAGTCTGTATGACGGATTGAGAATCTGTCAGTTCAAGATGTGAACTCCTTGCCTATTTAAACACTTTGGTAACATTTTAATTGCAAATAACGGATTTTTTGAAGATAGAAAACTTAATGAATTGCTTGCTTTCAATTAATTATGTTTACAATGTAACAATATCGCGGCCTACGCTAAGGTCCCTGCTAGTCCCTACATTTGAACTGCTGGACCAGCTGGCACAGCTATGTATTTTTATTTTAAAACTAAAGAAAGTTCAAAGGAGTAAAGGTTTTGCGCCACAAAATACCGATTTAAAATTACTTTTTTTGTTAATTGAGATTTGCTCGCTGTGATCCCCAGGTTGATTTTGCTGTGCCAGCTGATTTATACTTTTGCTTCTTCTGCAAATTTGTCGGTATACCTTGCCGGCATCAAGTAAGGAATATTTCAATCTCAATTTTCTTAGAGAATCACGCAACTAAAAAATCGATTGACTAAGTTTTTCATCAAGAATCAAATGAATGACCGAAAATGAAATGCCTGCACTACACTCCATCCCCATCTATAACACCCCTTGCTTGAGGCTTCTACTAAAATATGAATTCAAATTAAGTATTATACACTATGGTCTTCATTAACTAAAGAGTTTTAGGACGATACATTCGAATAGGATTAGAATTCACATATTCGACATTAATTTCTTGCTAAAACATGCACGTTACCCGAGATTAGTGAGAAATAAATGAAAACAATTGAGGATTTCAATTCGAGAAGCATCGATTCAAGCCATACAAGCATAATACACATCAAATTGTTATGTAAAGAGGCCCCCCAAGCAGTTCTGCGTGATACGTCATTGGACCATTTTTCATGCGTGATTTCGTGAAACGAGAAATTTTTGCGCGTGAATGCGTGAATCTTAACTCCTGCGTGTCGCGTGAAATGCTTTGTTACGGCTCGTGATTTCGTGATTTACAGTATTGGCGACATAATCGGGAGGTTGCTTGAATGCAGGAATGCAATTTTAACCTTGAAGCATTGTCGGCTAAAACTATATTTCTGTCATTCTCTTATATCATGAATTAATTAAGTCCCCTAAAATCTTAATTGTGTGTATTCCCTGTTACAAACTCGTCGTGGAAAGAATTTTCCAAAGCCAGTCATTTAGATATACAAAGTTAAGCAGTCTGAATTGCGCGTGATCGCGTGATTTTGTACCCTCCTTGGGGGCCTCTGTAAATGGATCAAAGTGGAAACGCGACGGGAGACTGGCATACTTTATATAATTCAGAAAGTCTTTTTCTTGCGTATTTAGTGGCCATTAAAGACCCTTGATAAGTTTTGCCCAGAGGCTGTTAGTAAGAAATTTTAGACCCACAAGAAGTGTATGGCCTAGGTCCTGAATATTTTCAGTGACTCGTTTTTGCCGTGCCTCGAAGCAAGAGTCAGCCAAATGCCTGTGCATTTCAAGCCGTAAGGTTTTACAAATGAATCTCTAATAATTTTCATGACCGCTGATTTTCAGTGTTTCACAATTTCCCAAATAGTCAAACTTAACAACGGAAATAAGTCAAGTTATCTCAACGTTTCACGCTCTACAATTCTACACGTATTTTTTTATAAGAAACTCTTTATAAGAAACCCAGACTCTCGAATGGCCAAAATTTAAGAAACTCCAGTACTGGAAATTTTTTACGTAGGAAACTTTTCACCTCAGACAGCGAACAATTTTCTTTTATTTCCCGTGTTTCTTCTGCAATAAAGCATTTCTGTGACAAGCAGACAAACAAGAAACCCATTTGCATTCAAATACGATCGATAGATGGGTTTGGACCATCATTCATATTGAAAAACTATGTTGCCAATATGGATATTCAAGAAACTCTTAAAAAACTTTCAGACTCAAAGTCTGAAAATTTTAAGAAACTTTCAGTACTGGCTCAACTTTTTAGCTAGTTTCTTATAAAAAACAATACGTGTACACCATCAAATGTAATTACACTCATTTAAAAATCTTTAATTCTGGGCCGTGGACTCAACTTTCATATCGTTGTTATAAAAACAGTTCATCCCTTTCTGGGAACGAGAAATCAAATTTCAACTCTGGCGGTCCATTTGATGATGGCTGCTGTAAAGTAAAGGCTTATAAACAGTTTAAAGCTTTTTTTCATCTTTTGTTATTGATTAAAGAAGTTTCTAGTTATATTCTCTTGACTTCGTAACAACATAAAAACTCAACTCGAGATACCGGCCGCCCATAAAGATATTTCAAGGAAGCAACGGGACTGTAACTTACTTAGTAAATATTGTAATGATAGGGAGAAAATGGGTTCTCAAAATTACGCTTAATCTTATAGATGAAGGATTCTCTTGTGGAAAGCAATTTAGTTTGCTACACTTAGGAGCTCAGTACCTTATGCACGGTGAAGCAAAAATCGCAAAAATCAATTGCAATTGGCTAATTGATATCATTCATCCCACTTCAGCATTATCATTGATATCATTCATCCCACATTCGATATCATTCATCCCACTTTCTCTTTGCGAGTTGTAAAGCAGCGTTCAGATTAGCGATACATCAGTGTATTGTAGCGACCGAAATGAAAGTCTCGGAAAAATCTTCAAAGAATATATATTCTTATTCAAAGTCCACAAACTCTCAGAAAAATGAAAAGGGGGAAGCAATTTTTGGCTTATGAAATCATAGACTTACAACACAATGAACCGCTAAAAAGGCGTTCATCATTTTTGCAGAGTCGGGCGAATGCCTTGCAGTCATAAAACCTGTTAACCATTTTCTAAAAATCTTCTATGAATACACGTTTTTTTATCTTATATAAGAAAGTTTTTTTTTGGCCAGAATTGAAACTTTCTTAGATATTTCATGTTTTCGGTACCAAAACTTTCTTGTGACTTTCTTAGCAAAAATTTTGGAATGCAGTATCTCTAAGAATGCACAGTTTAAGACACTGTATACACCATGTATACATTGCACAAATACCACGTTTTTCAAAGAAAATAATCATTAGACTCGTTTAATAGCAAGATGAGCGGCTGAACAGAAGAGCGAAAATAACACACAGAACATTAGGAGTGAAACAGAACTTTCTTAAGTTTCAAGAATCCAGTATTGAACTTTCTTAAACTTTTAAGATGTTGAGCACTACTTTCTTATAAACCACTTTCTTATAAAAAAAACGTGTAATGAAATTCTTCTCTACTGAGAAGACTATGCTCTATTCTTCGTAATTATTTACTCCTACTGATCTCCTTAGATCTGGAACTTTAATCAAATTTTACAAATCTGAATCAATGCTAAACATATTCAATCAGCAATGATTTAAAGTAACGTTGTTCATTTTGTAGCATGATGTGGAAACTTTGCAGAAAAACGTGCACAAAAGCAGCATTATAGTAGTAAAACCCTCCGTGAGAAAGCCCTTTAAACTTCTCTACAAAAATGAAACAAAACGAAAGTGTTTCAATCAAGTTTATTTTAAGCTACAACAAAATCTTTTCGAATTTCCCGTGCCAAAAAAACTTGAACTTCAGCCCGGAAAACAGCCTCTTGGTTTCTCGTTGATGACTTTTGGTGTGGCTGTGGCATCGAACACATCCCTTGCTTTGGTATGACCTTTTGAAAACGGTTTTTACCTGCTGGAGGATTAGAACAGAATAGAGCAACCCGAGTCATTTCTTTTCAGAAGTACCCCTCTATCCCAATAAATCAGCAAATAGCTGGATGTGTCCTAAGATGATCTCGGAATGCTCTCTTGCCGGGCACAAATCATACCAAACATCACCTTGGGTACACGCTTTTTTTATATAAGGAACCTACCTCAAGGCCTAGTTCTTAAAGTTCTTTACTGCACATACAGTGGTCTTAACAATAAAAGAGAGACACTTGCATGTGAGAAAAGCTGGAGACTACTCAAGGAAACATTTGATACATGCTTAACGTACAATTTACGTGATTTTCGACTGCAAATGAATGGAACCGGCTTTCTAATTCTTGATTATTTACAGTGATAAAACTATTCAACAATGAAAAGTTCTTTAGTTATTTTCTCTCTAGTAGTATAAGTTCTTTAAATTTTCGGGCCTTCTACATGTAGGTTCCTTATAAAGAGGTTCCTTATAAAAAAAAGCGTGTAATGTATGTGCAGTACAGTGGAGGGTGTGCAGTACGGTGGAGGATGTTCAGTACAGTGGAGAGATGGTATCCCTCCACTGTACTGATGATATTCCTCCACCGTACTGAACATCCTCCGCTGTACTTCCGGTATCCCTCCAATGTACTGATGGTATCCCTCCACTGTACATATGATATCCCTCCACAGTACTGAATATCCTCCAAAGTACTTCTGGTATCCCTCCACTGTACTGATGATATCCCTCCACTGTACTGAACATCCTCCACCATACTGATGATATCTCTTCACTCTACTAAACATACTCCAATGTACTGATGGTATCCCTCCACTGTACTGAACATCTTTCAACGTACTGCACACCCTCCACTGTACTGCACATACATTACCTAGGGTGAACATATTGGCAAACATCGCCACATACCATTATTGGCCAAAATGTTGGCACGTGGCGGTCTGAGTTGGACAATTCATTGGCTTTAAATGCGATGTTCACTATTGCTTTAAAGCTTTGTTTAAAGAATAGCATTGCCAAATGCCTTGGACTTCACATTATTTCGTGATATGCATTTTGTATAGCATAACTTAGCAAATGCTTAATTTATTATGAAAAAAGCACAAAAAGCTAAGCTTAAGCGGCTCCTGAGAAGAGCGATCACAAATGGATTTGGTGCCGTATCACCGGTGTATCACGCTTGATCAGTTCTTGATTAATCAAAAGAGGCTTATGATTCTGATTCAAATCACTGGTTTTTGCGTATGGACTTAGATTCTTCTAAATCGATTATAAACCCATTCATTCAACCTCGTCCCCAGGCCCCAAACCGAGTACCCTCGAATCTCAACCGACAAATCGATTTTGGCCCTGGTACCGGCCACAAAATCTGCCCAAATACTGGCAATTTTGGCCTAGGCATAAAAACAAGACGTAGATTCCAAAAGCAGATGTTCTTTGAAAGGAAATGCAAAGAATTTCATTGATAACTGTAAGGCAAGATACAATATCTCATGTAGTATCATTTTTTGGTTTTTATAGATGTTTTTTACATAGTTTTCGGCCTATTTTTATGTGAAACTTTGAAGAAACTGTGACGTCACTTAAAATTTTTTATTGTTTGAACAGCCAATCAAATTGCAAATAGACAAAGCCAATACCAGGGTCGAATATGGACAGCGGAGTTTCACGTAGAGACCTATTCACCCTGGGGACAAGAAGTGCACTATAACTGCAATCTCCCAGAAAAGATTCAGAAATATCATATACTTGCTCAAACTGCTACTCAGTTAAACCCTATTTGTTTGGCCCTGGGGACATCGGCACCCCTCTCATCATACGTGCACCCACTCTGGATTGCTGCCGCATTTCTACCTGTATGTAGTAATGCCTTGTGCGTACCGTATGTAACGAGTACCGTAATATGTACGTAGTGTTGATTGTTTTACATTTGAATGATATTTTATTGGTTATTGCCAGCATGCACATTGTTTGTTTCTCTGTTGTTTCTCTCAGCATGTGGGAAAAGGGGGCTGATTAAGCTCCGAACCAATAACGCTAGCATCTAAGTTTTATTTTGCATTAATAATATTCTTGTTTACACTGTAGTTTGACAAGACCACAGTCATACACGTCATTTTGATTTTTCTCTTGATGTAGTGGGTTGTTTGAAGAAATGTTTTGAGCTTTTGACCAGGCCTCTATAGATAGGTTTTGAAGGATTCTTTAAGAGTTCTCTAAAACTTAGGATCCGCCTGATTTCAGTGGCTTCCGGTCGTACGCTTTGTTTTCTCCGAGAGTTTATTCACTACAGTAAAAACCCGCATATAAGAACCTTCCTCGAATAAGAACCTACAGCCGAAATCTCAAATTTTTGCTCCTTTACTTAAAAACCTTTTCACCCTGAATTTGAAAAGAATCTTATTTTACAGAATATTTGTCTGCATCTAAAAAAGCCATCTTGTAGGTATGAAATAGGTGCTTCTTATGTAAGGAACAACTTCTGCCAAATAATGAAATGTGTCTAAATTTTTAACCTCAAACAGGAGAGCTGCTTCTTCCAAGCTCCCCTTCTCCCTTTTGTCCCTAGAATAAACAATGATAAATTTTTGTACAATGAAACTTGTGAAAACTTAAAGAACCTTTAATAAGAACCTTAAATAAGAACCCCTCAGCCTGGTTTCGTAAATGTTATCCTTAAGATAAGAACCGAAAAAGCCTGGTTTCAAAAAGGTATGTTCTTATATGCGGGTTTTTACTGTACTTGGAATCTCGCACACCCTCGGCTGAAATCTCTATTGTTTCCGTCAGAATCTTATAAGAATACTTTTGTTTCAGTGGAAATCTCGTTCGCTTTTTCAGCGAGTGCAATGACCCTCGGTTTTCGCGATTCTCAGATGGGTTAACACGACTCGATGGCATCTTAGTTTCATCCTAATGTACAAACGTTTTGAAGCCATGTTGAAAAAAAAATCCTGAATCGTGACTCGAACGTCGCTAAACGTTGAGGGGTGAGTTGGAGATTACAAGATTTCTTTTGCAATGCCGGTTAGGCATACCGGCAAAGTGCACCGGCAAAGTTGCAAAAAGAGCAAAACTATAATTCAGCTGGTTAAGCAGAATAAATTTCGGAATCAAACTGCGCAAATTTTAATTACAACCGAAATTATTTTAAATTGATTTTCTGCCGGGTATAAGTTATTCCCTTTAAACTTCATTTTAAATAATAAAACAATGAAATTGTAGCTTTATCAGCTGGGCCAGAAGTGCGAATTCAAGGCCTTAGCAGGGACCGATGCGTAATCGGAAATGCCGTTTAATTGTTAACAAAATCAATTAAAAAAGCCCGTTATTAACAATAAGAATGTCATGAAAGTGTTTAAATAGGCAAGAAGTCGCGCAAGAAGTTCACATTTTCAGTTGAGAAATCCTCAATCCGTTATACTGATGCTGATTTCAGATTTTGAGGTAAGTGAAAAAGATCTTTGACTTTTGCCCTCTTGTTATTTCTCCAGCTCAGGTCAATAGGCCTACCACAGGTTTTGAAACATCTGCGTGGCCCAACATGTTAAAACACCAAGTTGATAGCTGAGCAGGAATACAATGCATTGGTGCTTGCCATACCAAGATGTTTATTTAACTAACTACTTTTATAATTAATTTTCAATTTTAATCTCAATTTTGATTCGCGCTCTTACAGACAACAGCTTTGTCTTTGCGCTATAACAAAATTCTAGGTTTTAAAGAGAAAAATAGATCATTTATTTCCCGGGAAGGGGGTACTTAATATATTTTGGGTACAGGAACGTGCCGCCCAACAGGATATCGTTTTTCATGATTTTGGTATAAACATGGGTCTTAATTTTCTGAAAATTGGTATACAGTAAATAAGGATATCGATTTCTCGATAATCGCAATAAATTTTATACGACGGTTCTACTTTTGTTTTATGTCACGTTTCCTGTTGAAGTTTGATTCGAAGTGACATTTTATAGTACATTTAGCATTTACAGTAGTGTAGCTACGAGTTAATATTTTGGTGCAATATTGGGTACTAGACAGGGTTTTTCCGCAACAATCTTAGCAAAGAGGGTAACCTAGGGTTTTTAAATTGAAATCTACTAAAAAAAGGTCGGAGAACACGAATCCAAGATGGGCCCTCAAAAATTTTCGCCGGAAGTACCCTTAATTAACGCCTAATTATGCCTAATTAAGTCAATTAAAAAAGTTTCAATTTTTGAAATCTAATTACTGCAATATGTAGATCTTGAAACACTGAGTAAAATTGTCTTTGATTGTATTTCAATACAACCTACCAGTTTCGAGAAAAACTCGTTTGAAATAATGATGACGTCATCGTCCTAAGGCTCAGTATGGGCTTTAGTCAACTCGCGTAACTTCACAAATAGGGGTCGAATCGTCAAAAAACCGCTTACAATTCGATACGTGTATGTATGACAGCATAATAAGCATAATAAGACCCACTGCAAGCTTGGAAAAGCGAAGAAAGGGGGTTCACTGCATGAACAATAGGAATCCCATTATGAATACTGTATAACAAATTTGACCTCTCGCCATTTCCAGCAGGTTTAATATTAAAACGTCAAATCTCGAACATGAGTAGTCCTTCATAATGCCTTTGGGCTCATGGATGACTGGGCATCATTTTGGTACCATTATGACGTCAGTTGCCCCTATGACGTCATCGGCCCCCTTATGATGTCACAACCACACCCAATCATCATCATTCTGCTGTCTTAGCGTATATCTATCCCATAATTAGCAGTTTTGTGACTATTGCACCCCAACTCATAAAGTTATACAAGCTGAAAAATAGAATCAAGGTCTGTACTGATCATAATGGTGATGACGTCATCATAATTTCAAACGAGTTTTTCTCGAAATTGGTAGGTCGTATTGAAATACAGTCAAAGACAATTTTACTCAGCGTTTCAAGGTCTACATATTGCAGTAATCAGATTTGGAAAAGTGCGACTTTTTTGATTGACTTAATTAGGCCTAATTAGGCGTTAATTAAGGGTACTTCCGTTGAAAATTTTTGAAGGCCCATCTTGGATTCGTGTTCTCCGACCTTTTTTTAGTAGATTTAATTGAAAAAACCCAAGGTTACCCTCTTTGCTAGATTGTTGCGAAAAAAACCCTGTCTAACTCGGTAGGACCACTGAAAACATAAATCTCGATGAAATTATGTTGATGGGTTTGGGTATGCGTCGTTGAGAAAAAAAATTGGAAAAAAAGTTTGAAGTGTTCAAGCATTCTTTTTGGCAAGGGTTGTAGATAAAAAGCCTTTACGGCTTTAGAAGCTGTTTTCTAAGAACAAACAATGAGATTATGTGGAACCAACTTAGAACAAGCTTAGGCCCCGTTCACACGATACCGGATTCACTTCGCATCGGATTCCAAACCCAATCCAATAGGAAAATTCTCTTCTGTTCACACGATATCGGATTAACGTTTTTGAGTTCTGTTCACACGGCTCCGCCCCCCTTCACATTACGTCGCAACGCCCAGACGCGTTGTTTTAGACTCCAATACATGGCAATCAGACGTGTTAAAAATTTCTTTTGTATTGACGTCTTGCAGTCTATTCCAAACAGAAGTGCTGGACTAAATCGTATCGGAGCGGAGTGATTTCAATCCGCAAAAACGGCACGAAGCATGTCGGGTTCAATCGGAGCCGTGTGAACAGAACGATTATCTGGTATGAAAAGTAATCCGATATGAAATGAATCCGATATCGTGTGAACGGGGCCTTAGAGATCCAGCAGGGAAAATGTCAAGCCATCATATCTAGAATTTCTTGTGTTTGAAATTATTGGCATAGTTTTCGGACCGGAAAAAGCCAGTAACATTAACTATATATTTATCATATCACATATCATATTTTGTTGTAGAAACATTAAGTTGTGAAAGTGAAACCATGCATCGAATAATTACTGCGGCATTGGTAGCCGCGGCACTGGCACTTTTGGCATGTCAAAGTATGGCACAAATGTCAGCCCTCTCAAAAAGCCAGATCAGCAGCGGAATCTCTTCGGGACAATCAGTTGTTGCTTTTATAAGCTCGCTGGGTGACCCAAAGGAGGATAAAATGTTTGATAAATTAGGAAAGATGGCAGGATTCCTTGGTGCAGCCGGTGGTCTTATATCATTTGCCCTTTCATTTTTGCCGTCACAAGAATCAGCAGAATTACAATACATGAAACTGAAATTTGCCGAAGTAAACATGAAGCTAGACAGAATAACGACAGTGCTTGATGATGTTAAGGATCTGATAACATATGAGAACCAAAGATCAGTATATGTGACATCAGCATCCAAAATTCTGTTTGGCCACAAGCAATTGTTGTCTCTCATGGAAGAACTACAGCATACAAATTGTAGCACCGTCAGACAATGTTACCGGAAAAGAGCACCAATCGCATCGCGCTATGCTAATCATTTAAACATAAAGGCAAATTTGTATGTTGTTCTTAATGGTGCTACTAAACCAACTTCGGCATTCGGCGATCCTCTGCTGCAAACAGTCAAAACTACTGGAAAATGTGACATTGGTAAACTGGACCACTTTGCAAACAGTGTTTTAAAACTTGCATTTAAAGCACAACAAGTTATACTGGCGTATGAGAAAATGACAGGAAGCAATGAAAGTATAACAAGAAGCATTAACGATTGGCTTGAAAGTGTATACAATGTCAGACAATATACTTTCAAAATGAAGAATGAATGCTACCAAAATATTCGTCAATATATGTACGCAGATATCAAAGATAACAAGTATCAAGTTGGTGTAAGCTCCAATCACGAAGCAAACAAAAGTTGAAAGCAGTAATGGACCACAAATACCCCTGGCTTGGTTGGAACATGTATTCGTATCAAGCATATGGTGGCTCAAAACATTGCATCCTTGGCACGTATGGGGCATTCTGGTCGATGCCGAGTGGCAAAAGCAATAGGAAAAGGAATCTCATTTCCAGTTTTTACGACAAAAAAGGGACATATAAAAATCAAAAGTCTAAAGTGCTTCAGGCAATAAAAGAAATCATTAAAGAAGCTAGATTCTACACCGAAGTAAGAGATGCATGCAAGGTTATGAGGAAATTTGAAGGACTACTGAAATCCAAAGGAGTGTACAAATACATCGCAAGTCTTAATGCTCTAAGGCCGTATTCTTTTTCTAACTTGGTGATCGAGAAGTCTGAAAATGAGTTATCTTTTATAAAGAAAGATATTAGATTGGGAGATGATTTTATGCGTCCTTGGGACTACGTTCTGATTATTTCATTAAAATCTGAAGAACAAGCTGCGGGAATACAATGCAATCTTGGATGCGGTGGAAGAGGTACATGTGCTGTGCAACAATATTCATCAAGCAAGTACTGTCGATGCAAACCATACTATCAAGGGGCCAACTGTGAAGATCATACTAAATCACAGCTTTCGAAGACCGTCGATGCTATGCTTGAGACGACATTGAAAATTCCAATGATGAGTGATATATACTTTGATATCAAAGATATGCGAGAGTATGTTGGCATCAGCTTTGGGAAGATACAGTCCGCCATCAGTGAAGTGGAACGAACATTGGAAAAACACATGAATAATGGATTTGAAAGGGCCAATCTCATCACACACTACAGCCACGCAATCAAGTCCGTGAAATATTATGCATATCGTTTCGAGAACTTGCAAAAGCAATACCCAAATAGCAAGGAAACTCAAGGAAAGAAACTCGCAGAGGCAGTTCTTCGTGCAGAAGGCATACAGAAATGGTTATTCGAAATAAACTTTCTGTTTCTTGGTAGATATGGCACACCATTGCTTAACCACAAACCACTCATGTATCTCTTCATGGAAAAACACATCAGCCACGCATGCACAATGAAGTACAAGGCATTACTTGACCAAATATGGCAACAAATGGTTTTGCTGCAACAAGTTGGTTTTTTGGTTTGGGCACAAGCTTTGGAATTCAATGGAAAGCCAACTAAGATGACAGAAGACCTCTACAAGGAACGAGTTGCAAATCAGATACGTCAAATGGAAAAGAAAACATGCAAATACGTGGTGCAGAATTCTGCAATACATTGTGCAGGAGGGTTCTACTTGCATCCAGGAATGACTATCAAGAACAAGTGTTCAAATAATTATCACGTGGTAGGATCGATTGCTACATCTTGTATGAAACAGCAATCAGAATGCAAGAAATGCAGCTGCGATCCATTAGGCACACAGCAGTGTGAAGATATGACAGGCAAATGCCATTGCAAACCTGGGTTTTATGGTGAAACATGTGGTAATCGTGATTGTGTATGGGGGCAGTGGGGCCCATGGGCAAGCTATGAGAGCTGCTATAAGCTATGCGGATATAGAGGAAGTAAGGCTCGCACACGCGTTGCTGAAATTACAAAAGAAGGTAAAGGAAAAGATTGTAAAGGTTCAGGAATATCCAACCCTGGTAGCTGTTCTAATGGTTGCTGCAAAGAATATTCCACTTGTGCAAAGAAAGGAAATTGCATTAAGTTTGAAACACACTGTGCATCTTAGATTGCAGCTCTAAGCTGGTGTTCTCAAGAACAATAATAATAATAAACATACTAATAATGATAATAATATAATATTAATAATAATAATAAAAATAATAATAATAATAATAATAATAGATGATATTAAAAATAATTATAAAAAAAAGTTATGTAATCGTCAGAGGGGAGTGTACTTTAATATATTTATCCATAATGTAATGTCATTAATCAAATATCATTATAACCAACAGCGATGAAACACAAATTCAAATTCGTCTTGTATTTCATACTCTGTGTATTCCATTAAAAGTATCTGAAGCAGCCATCCATCCGACATTAAAAATTCAGTCGCCAAGAGGTGCCTCGATTTAAGCTTAGTACTGCGATAGAGGCCAAAGCAAATTTTCTTTATGTAGAACAAAACGACGATAATAATAAACTCTGGCATCTAGTTCATTATGGGGACAACTGGTTGGGGAAAAGTTCCAGATAGTTGGGCATGTTCTACTTCTGCGATTAGTTGAAAACTAATACCCGTCATTTGCAGTCGACCAGGGCAAGTGGCAAGTGGCAAGTTGTTGTAATGTCGACATAAGTTAGTAGTTACAACTAGTTGGTGTTAGTTCTATACTGTAGTATCGTTGGTCAATATAAGCCTAGCTTAATTAAGAAATCACCAGGTGTTGTCGCATTTAGATGAAAAGTAACTCCATCATGCTCAAAAACAAAGATAACCGTTTACTTAACAAAACCTGAACACGTGCTTTCAGAAATATTACTCAAATGTACTTTATACTTTATCATGGTTCGCTGAGATTTGAACAAATACCTCGTGGAAATCAAGAATATGTGTTGGAAGCAGGTAAAGGTCCTCGAAAAGGCTTCTTCTACGATTGCAAAATTGAAATTTGTGTAGGGTTGCTTAAGAGCCCATGCCAAGAAAACAAAGTGCGTTTACTTTGCGTAGCATGAACCTTCCAGCACTGTGGGTATCTTAAGCATTAACAATCTTAATCAAAAAAAGGCCACAGTGTTTGAAAAAGGGAAGGCAACAACAGCGAGAATTTAACTCCTGCTACAATGTACACTTTAACAGTTACCCTACTGTTATTTGCGTCGCTGGCACAAATCAATGGTGAGCCATTCTTTACCAAAAGTTTTTAACATTTTAAATCAATTCTAAAACGACCGTGATTGCAGTCGGTTTCGGAGAGGTACTGCAGCAGATTCTACTTCTAACTCACGAAAAAGAGAGAAAAGGAATCTTTGATGGAAAATGTTAAAAATATCTTTAGACACTCAGGAAACAAGATGCAAGTAGCTCACAAAAATGAAAATACTTGATTAAATGCCTCCTAGAGCAGATAAACTGTGACTGGAAGCCTTTTTTCACTTTGACTCTCATTAGACGTTTATTTCAAGCAAAATTTGCTGCTATCGTTTGAGCTTTCCAAATCAAAACCCATATATAGGACATTTCTGGTCTAAAACAGTAAGCGGTTGGTGCGGCACGTCCAGTATGTTAAGCAATGGAGGCACCCCATGCCGAGAAACTCGACATCAGATGGCCAATCGCTCTCTCAAACTTGCACGTGCTTAAGAATCAACTGTGATTCATCAAGAATATTTTTGGTGTTTTCTGCTTGCCTAACACGTGAAAATTAGCGAGCAACACCATGCCACACCAGCCCAAGGCTTGACTTGATGCAATTACAAAGTGGCCTTGTTAGCTTGACTAGTCTGATTAATTGACGATTAATGCAAAATGCCACAGACTTAATCAGGGGACAGGGATTTCTTAGTGATTTCCCCGCAGAAAACTGCTTTCTGATTCGGCCAACCGTTCTAAGTGGAAGCTGTCCTACAGTCTTTTATCCTATGTCCTACACTCCTTTTCGATAGGACAGTGTGGAAGACCTCAAATCCAGCAGTCAAGAATCATCGCTGGGGAAAATGCGAAACCCGGAGCATGGCCATGGATGGCATCTCTCTGGAGTCTTTTCAAAGGTCACATCTGTGGTGGCAGCCTTCTCAATGCACGATGGATATTAACCGCCGCACACTGTGTAAAGGGACAGAATCCAAATTTCTTGATGTTCAAGCTTGGAGTTCACGATCACAGCCAACGTGAACGAAACAATGAACAGGTATTTAACCCTATCTGTACTGGGGTATTTTGGATTGACTTTGTACTGGGGGGTGGGGGCGTTTTTCGCCCCCCCTAGTTATCTTAGAAACTATACATGACAGGATAACCAAACTTGGTACAAAGTATCTCCTGGTAAGGGGCATTCTAAATATAGCTTTGAAATTTAATTAGTCACGTGACATGTTGCTAGGCAACGCATTTTTGGTGATTTTTCATGGAAAAGTAGCTTTTCCGTAAAAAGAGCTGTTTTTATAGAGAAATATCGTTCTAAAGCAGTGCAAATTGTTTAAATTTGAAGAAGAAATGATATTCTAGCCAATATTTTCTAATTTTTAAGAAATAGGACGAAATTTTTACAAATAATCAACATTTTTTACTTCGTGTTGGGTACACTTAAAGTCAACGCTCATTATTCTGATGAAATAGGCACGTTAATAACCATAATGGTATATATTCTTGTTGCTCAGGGTTTGCCTTTTGCGCAAGAAGCATTTTTCGAAAAATTTTACCAACATTATAAGATTTATGACGTCATAAAGATGTATGACGTCATACATATAATAATTAATAAATAAGAAATAAAGTAAACAAACTATATATCATATGAAAGCCCTTGATTAGACGAGTTGATTGGTGTATGTATCGTTCTAATTGGCCATCCAACTGCAGATTTATAAGTAGAAATGTGAATTTATTTGTGACTGCCTTCCAAATATGGGCATCTTGTGGTCATGTGACTAATTTAATTGTACCAAACTTTATGTCATCATGTAGAGTATTAAATTTTAGTAATAGTCAGTAAGTTCTATCCTTAAGAATGCCGCCGTTTTTATGCTACAATAGATTGTTTGGTAGGGGGGGCGAAAAACGCCCCAAAATAGGGTTAATATATGTAACGCCCCCACCTCCGAGTACAGATAGGGTTAAATAGATTTTGATGACGTCACACTTGGATATAATAACAACGGTTTAACGGACAATTACATTGGTCCAATAGATGTCCGTTATATTAATGTTCCTCTGTAGCTATTTCAATACAGTGCTCAACATGCATCAACTTACCTCAGCTACATTGAAAATCTTTTTTAGGTACTTTCAGTAAGAAGGATCATTCTACACCCGAGCTACTCAAGATCTCCAATTAAACATGATATTGCTTTGATTCAACTTCATTCACCAGCAAGAATAACCAAGCGAGTCCAACCAATCTGTCTTCCTGCAGCAGGATCAAGACCAACCATTGGATCAAGAAACTGTTTCTTGTCAGGTATGCTATACGAAGCGATTGTGTTTTGGCTTTTCAAGCAGGTCTCAGATTTTTAACAAGCCATTGATCTACCATCCTTATCGAAAATACTGGAGACACCGTCTTCGGAATATTTGAGGGAAAGCTCAGACTCCTGATGAGTTTTAAGACAAAAAACAGACGATGAATTTAAAGACAACTCTAAATTATTTATCGTCAGTTTTACTTTAAAAATCCAGAGCAGGGTACTTAATAGAATTTGAGCACGGGCATGTGATGCCTATATGGATGGGTTTTGGGCGCTAGAATTATCTAATCATGGTTATGATTTAACCAAACCCCCTATACGAAGGGGGGATAAAGAAAACTTATAAGTTCACCATTTCCTGCCCATCTTCCAAAATTCAGCTTCTTTAATGATAAAAGCACGTGGGATGTTTATCCGGTTTATCCTAAATGCAAGTATCGGGGCTTACACTGATCTTCAACACCTATATGGCCAGCTTAATGTCTTCAATGGCGATGGCATTAGAAAATAAAAATTACTTGATTTATTTCCACACTGTACTGATGATTGACAGCTGGCTTCATTTTTAGGTTGGGGCTCAATTCGACATCCAGGGCCTTCTAACGACATTCTTCAGCAAGCCATGCTGCCTGTTGTATCCAAACAGTACTGCTTCAATAATCCTCACTTCATTTGCTCTGGGTACGGCAGAAACGCCAAGATAAATGCTTGTAGAGGAGACAGTGGAGGCCCATTCGTCTGCAGGAAAAATGATGGAAGCTGGGAACAGCATGGCGTTACAAGTTTTGTTGTTGAATATTGCAAATATTACACAGCATTCACGCCAGTTGGAGATTATATTGCATGGATAAATCAATATATTCGTAGATGATACGTGTCCCAAAAATTGAATGAAATTAGTTGAGTAGTTGAATAGTCGGCTCTTTTTCTTGTTTCGTTGTGCTGCACAGGGACAGTTTGCTCCTGAAATCTATACTGTGTAGAAATCGTCTCAAGCACTTAAGTGCTGCCCGCAGAAATATCTACTAGTTTTCTGGTGCATTGTCATTTGTGAGATGCTGCATTTTCAATGCAAGTATTGCCTTGAAACCTTTCTCGCTATTGACACGTTATTTATGTGTTATATTGAGAAAACAGGACGTACCAGTACTTTTGTCTTGCTTCTTTGATGCCTCACAATCCAATAACTTGAACACCCCGGATAACGTATGTGCAGTACAGCGGTGGTTGTGCAGTACAGCGGAGGGATATCATCCCACCGCTGTATTGAACATCCACCGCTGTACTCATGGTATCCCTCCGTGGTACTGATGGTATCCCTCCGCTGTTCAGATGATATCCCTCTGCTGTACTGCACAACCACCTCTGTACTGCACATGGGTTATCCGGGGTGTTGAAGCGATACTGGCTCATCGTACAATGTGTTGCCATAAGATACAAGTACCGTAAATTTTTCACAGCGAAAATTTTCGCCCGTCCCCTTCGCCTCCAAAGTCTCCGATTTATTGAACCCAAGATTAGAGGCGTGCAAAATACTAAGAGAATCGTATTTCATTAATAACTGTGAATCACGATGCAATTCCATGGGTTGCTTAACTGCATTTTAACGTTTTCACTTCAAAAAATCTTGGACACAAATCACTCAGCATTTCCTTCTTCGCTACTGTATTGTCTTGCAACACATTTCTCGTCATTCCATTACAACAACGTGCTTCTTCTTCGGCGACCTCTCTTTACTCTCGCCATCTTTGAAAACAGGGGACAGCATCCGTGACGTCACAACGATCTTCAGATCCGTCTAAATTGTTCGCAAAGACAGTGCCAAAACTGGCAACTTTTACGCATTATAACTTAAAAGGAAATTTGGAAATATTTCCAAATTCTGTTTGCTGTATTCAAATCAAAACTAGAGATTTCGAAAATAAAATGATAACCAAAAATTTTGTGGCATAAGCACTTTAAGTATTTGCTCGCAGAAGAAGGAGCTCAAAATTCATGAACTCCAAAATCTTGCCTTCTTATAGCCATAATGGTTCGCCTTGACAATTGGTAGCGACAAACTGTTTCGGCACTTGCTTCTTACAGATCCTCTGTCTTCTTGAAATCCAGCAACATCGTATTGAGCAACACATAACTGTCGCCACGCTCTGTTGTCTTAAATCGAACGAAGAAAATTTCTCGAAACAACGCGGGCTTGTCTTTCAGTAATAGTTAACGCTCAACTTAACGGGTTTTTGCTGTACTGATCACAAATACTCGACCACCTACAAATCCGTACCAAATATGCAAAGTATATCACTACGCTTGGAAATGAATATGTAACTGCACACAGAAAATGAATACAAGCAAACCAACGAGCAAGAAGTACACGAGACATTGATCAACCATCTCTTTGATAGAAGGTGAAATGGTGTATGCAGCACCAGTCTCTAGAGTCTCAGAAAATGATAGACTAAACGAGACATCAGACCTGCCTTTGATGCTACCGTTGCTGGGGCACGATGTGCACGATCTCTAAACTTACTGAGCTCCTGACCACAGACAACACGGGTTGGCTGGATTAAACTCTGATACAACCGAACTACACCCATAAAATATTGAAAATTATAGAAAAACAAATTCAGTTTATCTGGAACCAAGATCAAATGCAATAAATTGTGAGCTCTATATTTCCATATATAGAGCAAATCACCGAAGACTACCATAAAGAGAACGAAATTAACATAACTTTTTTGTTCAGGACTCGACAAGATTATCCACTGGGAAATTAAATAATTGCTACTACGAGAGCATGAAGGAAAAATTCTGGTATACTATGGATGATATGGCAAAAATTATGTTGTACATGTTTATGGGAACGTATGCAAATAGGAAAACAAATGTGCAAAATGTTTGTAAATAGAAAAATTCAAGGAAGGAAAGGATAAATGATAAAGCCCCAATAAAGCCCTTCTTGTGCTGAAATCATCCTGAAATGACCCTGGAAAGATTGTGTTAAGTTTTGATTTGTAAACATTATTGCGCATTGCAATACATTGTAGAGAGTGCCGTGAGTGCAGTAAAAATAATGAAAATCAAACAAAAAAGGAATAATGCGAAAGTGAAGTGCAAAATCATATGGTATTCACTTTGGGAGTCCAGCAACATCTTTCATGTATTTCATTGCTTTTAAGCAGCTAAGGTTGAAAATGAATCTAGTATAAACAGGACTTACCTCCGCGATATTAACCATATGTTTGATTGGTAAGCACCCAAGTTCAAGGCTAAATGTAACAAAACCTCTGACACCACAAACAGTCAGCTACAGACCAGTTTCGCCCAATTTAGGGGTTCATCAGTGTAGCTAGACTGAGTGAGGACCTTAGCCCAATAAAAGAGGCAAACATTTCAGACAGGAAATTTCTGATAACAGGAATAACAAGATTCTGGATGTTGTATTCTCAAGGGCACAATCATTTAATTATTTGTCCATTGACTTCAAAAATTAATAAATACATAAACTGAACTGGCAATTCTAATTCCTCAACAACAGTAAAAGCTGCCAAATGATGGAGCCAAATTCTTTGATTCAACTAACCCCACTGCCAACTTGCCCCATTTTTATGTCAACTCCCCCACTTTCAAAGTCAACTCACCCCACTTCAAAAGTCAACTTGCTCCCACGGAACTATGAATGTTTAAAGTTGGGGGCTCCCTTTTATCACACTGATAGATTTACTCAATTATTTTGTTTTCTTTCATTTGTCTAATGGTTGGGTGAGCTGACTAAACAGATGGGAGGGTTGGAGAAACATGTGGAGTGACATGGCTTGAAAGAGGTCCGACTTGAAAGGTTGGGTGAGTTGGTAGTGGGGCGAGTTGACCTGTTGCATGTTTACGCAGCATGGGTGACAAATCATATTGAAAATGGTAGCAACCCCCTGGCAACCATGGTATGCAATGAAGATATCAAGAACTTAGCATACCGATTACTTCAAATGTGTGTCCATCACTCTGGTCACTGTAAAGCTTCTTTAAATGGTTGATGACTCTTTCTGCCATCCTTCCTTCACGCACTGAGCCAACAAAGGCCAGAATTTTCAACTTCATTGCAGCAGGAGACTGAGCCATTTTAAGAATTTCAAACTGAAACATCAAAAAATTTTAAAATTATTAACAAACTCAGACCAGAAAAACAGGGAAGTTATTAGTAAGGGCTGCAAAAATAAGCTTAGGTAGCCTAGGCCAAATGAATCAACAAATTAATAAATGGTAATCCATGGCACGGCGCTTTCATCTTCATCTCAATCGAGACTCGTAAATCATTATTTTAATGTAGACTATATATGTGAATATATCTGCTCTGCTTTTGATCCAGGAAGGATTGCTGACTCATGTTCAGGTCAAGAAGAAGGTCTTTGTTGTTCAGACGCAACCTCCGACCTCACCAGACTGATGTGCATTAGCATTGCAGAGTCTCGGAAAGTTTTGCAAGACACTATGGAGCTGTCAATAAAAGCTAGCAAGAAAATAACCCAAACAAGGGCCTAAAAACTAGAAAATACTTACAAATTCAATTCAAGCACGTTGAGAAGCTCGCCTTCGTCTTTGAACAGCGCAAGAGAGAATTTTGTTCTGGAATGGTGAGCCTTGTCATGATAAACAAAACAAAAGCTTTGCTTATGAGTGGCTGGAAATGAGAATAAATAACAAACATGTCCATCAACAAAGGGGGCGGGGCACATGTGCTTATCCCCGCGTCTCAGTGTACCTGTCCTTTATCCTTTGGATTCCACTCCCAGGTGTCCGAGGCGACTGTTTGCAATTCAGAAATTCAGACTTGAAGTGACTCGGGTGAAGGATCCAAAACACCATTGTGTTTTGAGGGGGCTGCATCTTAAATCCATTGTTCTCTAGCATTGTTTTCTATACGCCCCTGGATTAGCAAATAAAAATCGGGGGAATGGGATCAGAAGAGGGTAGGGCTGGGAGAGGGCTGGTTTTTCAATAATTGGGGTATAGGGCCAATTTAGGTGATGGGAAGGCTAAAGACAAGAAAGCGAGGAAAAGGTTCATTTAGCTACTAACTGGTGCTTACTTATAAAAGGCCGAGGCTGACCACCGAAATCATGAGAGCAAAGATAAACAAAGAAGAGTATGAGGCAAAAGTAAAAACATACAAGAAGATGAAGAATGTCTATCATCTTCTGCGGAGAGCCTGGTGTTTTTCTTCTGTTCCATGAAAACGAAAGGATTTCTGTCTAGCAGAGTTTCATAAGATAAGCTACCAATAAAAGGAAGAGGCATATTTTACGGACATATTCTTCCACATTGATACAAAAACAGAAATTACAAAAAATACTAAACTTCATAAAAAGTGGAATTAAAATGTGGCCTACGTACAAATAATATACATATTAATGCAAAATCGTCAAATTAATATAAAATATTCAGAAATAATTATAGTTAATCCGTGCGTTAAAGTTTTAATATTTTGCAGGAGTTCAGTTGTGGCGGTACTGCAGGTAGGTAGACTAATGACTTTACAATCTGAGATTACCACGCTAAATCCCCCGACGGTGCGTACTCCCTGATATTAGGTGAAATGATGTTTTGCCGTCAGTCGGTAGGATCTCAGTAGTAGGTTAACTAACCGAGACCTTGACCCTGGCCGTGACGCTACCGTGGCTGGGCTCAAACCCTGACCACATTGAGCTTCTGACACCACGAGTCAGCTGGATTACACCGCGACGCAACAGCACCTTCTTGGTTGATATTGGGTGTTAGCTTTAAGGTATGGGTCCTTACTATGAAGAATTGTCATCGAGTAACTCTCCTAGTCCTACAGCCCATGGTCCCCCCCTCGTTTGCCCTTTGAGTTTCGGTTATGTTGAGCCGCTCCAGTACCATATATCATGCTTATTTCTCATCGGTCTTGAGCTCAGTGGAATCGTTGTTAGCTCTCTTATAAGCAATAATGATATAAGTAATAATGAGCAGTGGGAACAACGAAAATCAAATATGGGTTTGTTAAAAACAAGGGGCTACATCCTTTTTAGTTGAGCATCAAGTTCCCTAGAGCAAGAAGAAGGGTGCATATACGTATAGAGTGTTACATGAAGTTCAGCTCTCATCTTGAGTCAAAGCCTGATCAAATGATTCACGTTTTAAAGATAAAGCATGGTTCTCAACATCCCTGAACAAATTCGATTTCTTCTGCCAGTCCAGTTCACAATCTTTAATGTGTTCATCGTATTTTGTCCTTATATACTCTCTTGACAGGATGTCTGCCTGAAGGACCAAACAGTCGTGTGATTAAATGAGAAATTGGCATATCAAATGTGGAGAAACGTAAAACGGAAAGCAAGTCTCTTGGAAAAGATGATTGATGATGATGATGACGACGAGGAGGAGAAGGATGATCATGATGATGAAGATGATGATGATGATGATGATGATGATGACGCTTAATCCTATCTCGTAATCTCTGGGAAGTGACCTACGTACC
The DNA here is from genome assembly GCA_014526335.1 of Chrysaora quinquecirrha. Lineage (NCBI taxonomy): Eukaryota > Metazoa > Cnidaria > Scyphozoa > Semaeostomeae > Pelagiidae > Chrysaora > Chrysaora quinquecirrha. Next base: position 800,449 of record JACTAT010000004.1, read on the forward strand.
TGGACATCACAACGGCACAAAAATTCCTAAATAGCCAAAACTATTTTATGTAGTAAATTTTATGTAGGTACGCAATCCTTTTGGATGCATGGTAGTTTCGAGTGCAAAAAGTAACATAAGGTCGGAAGCAATAAAGCACTTAGTAATGACTTTGTTGTTTGATTTTCGCATCGCAAGGAAAAGCTGCCAAGTCAAGGAATAAGAAAAAATTCTGATACTGTACCTGTCTGACTGGCTCCGGTGCCCTGTACTTGCAGCAAATATTAACAATTTTGACCGCTGCGTCAAGACTAATCTTGTGACCAACCGAAACGAAGACTGGATTGCTTGACTTGTCAGTGCTTCTTAGTGCCTGAAAATGAAAAAATAATACAAGATGTCAGGTAAAAATTTGTGATGTGAAATCAATTTCCCGTTTCCGCTTCATTGTTCAAGGCGAAGGGTGAGCGGGAAGTGATTTCGATTTCCACTGCAAGCTTTCGAAATAAGCAGAAACCTTCAGGCATAAGTAATCTCTAACGAATACAAACGTGAGGTTTAAAGTAAAGTAAAGTAAAGTTGCCGTTTTTGAGTCTACTACTAGCCTAGGGCTACTCAGTCGACTTTACACTTTACCCCTGGTCTGGATGCATTAGCATATAGCAGGGTGCAGCCACACACGGCGCTCATAACTACCGACCAGGTACCCATTTATACACCTGGGTGAAGAGAGGCACATTTGTGTTAACAACTTGCCCAAGGTTGTTATCTCTGCAACTCAAGTGGAAAGACCGTGACTCGAACCCACAACATTTTCGTTGTGAGTCCAGCACGCTAACCACTGGGCCATAGTTTACTCTGAATACTTTTCTGTTCTAAATATGACTTCTTATCAAGAAACGTAAAATGGTTATATTCCATGTAGTCAACATATGCAATTGGCATCAGTTGCTTCAAACTTTCAACGAATGTAAACTAAAAAAGGCCTGTGCACAACGTAGAGGTAAGCGTACAGATACACGTGAAATGTTAACTTAAACGTAAGCGTAAATCACATACACGCGAAAGAAGTGTTAAACATATTAGTGAAATTAAACATAGACGTAGAACAGGCCAAATTTCTCAATCGAAATTAAATGAGAAACGTTCTTCATTTGAGTTGAGAAGGAATCATGGAGCGAAAAGTGATCATTTCAACACGAAATTGTCATTTTCAGACAGCATAAATATTTTCATATAACATGAATCTTACCTGCCCAAGAACTTTTCCAGATTTACCAACCAATGAAAACATATCACCAGCCTTTTTCAAATGTTCCAATATCTGAAAAAGAGTCAAGTAATTGGTTGTCTTATTGTAATTGTAGCTGTAATTGTAATTGGCTAGATAGTCTTTAAGTGTATTATCGCAGATCGAAAACGCTAAATAGTAGAACGAGTTTGGAAAGTTGAATTTCTACTAATGAGGTCAATTGCAGTGCATTAGATTTATGGCTATGCTTGAGGTTAAGGATTGCTCATACAGTTGTTGTTCAGTCCAGTCTTTATGCCTCATTGGGTATAGCAACAAATCTATGTTGCATTTTCTGTCCTATCAATTTTCTGGTCACTATTTGGCTATCAACAATCTAATACCTAATACCAAACAGTTAAGGTTAACAGCTTATACCGAATACCGAATACCTAATTCCTAATACGCAATACCTAATATTATAACAATTACCCATGACAATTATCTAAAATCTAATGTCTTGCATGTCATACCTTGTATCTATCACCTAACACGTAATACCTCATACCTTATACTAAATACCAAATACCTAATATCTAATCCCTACATGATACTGTACTTATTATCTTGTACCTAATACCTCATACATCACAGCTTGTATCTAATGCATTTAACTTATAACTAAATACATAATACCTTATATCAACGCCAATGCAATTACCAATGCCAATACCGATACCAGCACCAATACCAAAATTAATACCAATACCAATACCATACCAATACCAATACCAATATTAATACCAATATCAATACCAATACAAATACTAATACCAATACCAATACCAATGCCAATACCAATACCAATACCAATACCAATATTAATACAAATACCAATACCAATACCAATACCAATACCAATACCAATACCAATACCAATACCAATAAATACCAATACCAATACCAATACCAATACCAATACCAATACCAATACCAATATTAATACCAATACCAATACCAATACCAATACCAATACCAAACCAATACCAATACCAATACCAATACCAATACCAATATTAATACCAATACCAATACCAATACCAATACCAATACCAATACCAATACCAATACCAATACCAATACCAATACCAATACCAATACCAATACCAATACCAATACCAATACCAATACCAATACCAATACCAATATTAATAATACCAATACCAATACCAATACCAATACCAATACCAATACCAATACCAATACCAATACCAATACCAATACCAATACCAATACCAATACCAATACCAATACCAATACCAATACCAATACCAATAATACCAATACCAATGCCAATACCAATACCAATACCAATACCAATACCAATATTAATACCAATACCAATACAAATACCAATCCCAATAACAAAACCAATATTAATACCAATACCAATACCAATACCAATACGAATACCAATACCAAACCAATACCAATACCAATACCAAACCAATATCAATACCTATACCCATACCAATACCAATACCAATACCAATGCCAATACCAATATCAATACCAATACAAATACCAATACTAATACCAATACCAATACCAATACCAATACCAATGCCAACACCAATACCAATATTAATACCAATACCAATACCAATATTAATACCAATACCAATACAAATACCAATCCCAATAACAAAACCAATATAAATATTAATACCAATACCAATACCAATACCAATACCAAACCAATACCAATACCAATACCAATACCAAACCAATACCAATACCAATACCAATACCAATACCAATACCAATACCAATGCCAATACCAATACCAGACCAAAACCAATACCAATACCAATATTAATACCAATACCAATACCAAACCAATACCAATACCAATACCAATGCCAGCATCAATACCAATACCAATACCAATACCAACACCAATACCAATACCAACACCAATACCAATAACAATACCAGTACCAATATCAATACCAATACAGAAATCAATACCAATATCAATATAAATACCAATACTTTTACCAATACCAAATACTTAATACTCCATAAAAAATTCTCATAACGAATACCTAAGGCCCTGGACAACAACTGAATATTTCACTGAACATCGTTGAAAATTGAAGTTCAGTGAAAATTCAATTCATTTGGCCACCTTGTTCAGTCACTGAACAGTAAATATTTGATCAGAGTTTGGCGAACGAAATTTTTTAGTGGTATATTCAGTTCATTTTGCCACTCAAAGGAGCAAATACTGAACATTTATCGAAAATATGCAAATGCATGTTAACAATTGGAGGCAACTTTCTCGATTTCTTTCAATTAAACATCTCAAATTTTGCTTCAAAATAACTGCTTAAAAATCGGGCTGAAAAAATTCAGCAAATGTTCAGCGAAATGTTCTGTTCATTCTCGGTGAAATGTTCAGTCACTTTGCCCAGGTCCGAATACCGGATATCCGATACCCAATAACACATAATATCTATTTCCTTATACCTTATACTTAAACCGTAACACACCTTTTCTAATTCTTTATACCTAATGAATAATACCAAAAATATATCTAAAACCTAATACCGCATAACTGATACCTAATATTTGAAATCCAACAATTAATACTGTACCTAATAATTAATACCTACCTAATACCTCCCTCTTTTTTGCCAAGGTTCAGTGTTAATGCTATAGCTGAATTATGAATTATCGAATATTGATTTTGGAATATCGTATGATATAACTTGATCTCAAATGCAAAGTAGTTTTCGTAGTATAATTGCATTACCCTTTTCTTGTGTTCTTCATTCTTTTCTAAACCGTCAACATGAAATAGATGTTTTGCAACACCAATAGTTGGTAAATCAAGAAGCACTCCAACATGACTTGCCACACCAAAACCTACAGTATGAACATTCAAACAATGACTTAGATAAGCTCTTTGAAGAGCAGTCAGAAAATTTTGATAAAAAAATGATATCGAATGGTACGATTAGCAACATCTCATTACCCTATTTACTTTAGAGGCTCCGAACATTGTCAAGACCTTGCTTACTTGTTGCCAGTGTACTATGCACGGTTCACTAACCTGTGCTGTCATGAAGATCAGATCCTAGCGTTATTTGAACTTTGAACTTTATTAATTAAATTACTTAACCTTGATATACGCCCTGTATGGTTGGGGTTTTTTGTAATCTTGTTGTGTTTAACTTTGAGGACAGTAGATAGTGTAGAAGTAGGACTTCGAAATTCGTATGTAAGGAAGTTGTCTTTAAGATTTTAGATCTCAGCCAAGATATATACAAAAGACGGGCCCAAGATTCATCAGATTTATTAGAACCGTAGATTTTTTAGGACACAACATCTGGCCTCCCCTATTTACCAGGCAGAAGCAGATTTGCAAAAAAGGTAATAAAAAAATCTCGACATAATATCCGTCTTTATCTGTAAAGGGTAAACGGCTGAATACATTACATTACTGTGCAATTATGAAAGGGGAATGCTTTTCCACAAGCAATAAGGCTCAGCCGTCAAGGGGCTTTGCAAAGGATTTGCAGACTGAAGCGTTATCCACTGCTCGCCACCTTCGTTTATTGATGTTACCTAATTATTTATATTAGTTACCATATATATTTAGAATACCGTACTGTCGAGGTCTAAACAGGAACACTTCCTTAGATTCCTAATATCTAAAAGGTAATCCTAAGCGCCGAGTATTGCTGCGTGGTGGTATGAAGCACCTACGCTCCTTCATACTACCATCAGGGATTCTATGGCCCTATAACGCCATTATACCAACGACTTCATTCTACTTCATTCTCCTTCACAACTGAATTGAATTGAATACATTTCAACTAAAACAAAGCCGATAATGTCACTGGGAGACGGCTGTGCCAATTGAACTCTCTCTCTCTGTGTATTCAATGGGTAAAAGCCTGCATAACAGTGCAATGGTGATTAAATTCAAGCCCAAAATGCCGAATTAGGTAATCCAATTTCATACAAGCAAGTAAAAATGGCCTTTATGCTGCAAATGGTAGCTGCTGCTAGAAGAATGCAACAAATTGTATGCTCCATTGTCTTCTCGCCTCGCCTGTACAGAGCAAGAATTGTACAGTTTTGCACTAAAATCACTTACCGTATTTTCTCGATTGTTAGCCGCGGCTTACATTTATTTTTCCGCTCGTTTCTTGCGGCTTATAATCTACGGCCGCTCATATACAAGGGCGGCTCACATTTGTTTACCCAATGCGTCGAACAATCAGAAAACTTTAATATAAACTGCAAAGTTCAAAATAAAACAATTCCAATGAATGCGTTTGGAATGTCTGATGTATTGAAGCCAGGTGTGTGTGTGCTTCATGACACCTTACCCTACTAAGGATAATCGATTTTAAAATTCAGAATCTCTGTCTTCAGTTACGGATCTTGTTGGTGCGGCTTATAATAGACGCCGGCTTACATTTCTTCTTGAACATCATTTTGCACGGCTTATATTCAAGGGCGACTTACAATCGAAAAAAATACGGTATGTGTTGTTTTAAACTTAAGCATAAAACAATCGAGTTTAAAGATGGCAGCTGATAAATAAAACGATAGTTTTGAAATAGAAATTTGTTTTTTATATATTTAATACATACCTCTGGGATGCAGAACACCATTTCCATCAATCAGTAAAACCTAAAATTAAGATTTAATTCAAAATTAACATTAATTCTAAAAAAAACTTCTTTTATAACATCTAGTATTTAGTGTAATGAACTTTGAAAAAGGGCACTGTTTTCGGATAGCTGTCGTATATTACAGTTGCATGTTGCACTCCATACTTTGAAACTCCATACTTTGTAGCTGTGACATTAAGTAGCTACGTATGTAAGATCTCGTAGCTCATCTTAAGTGTTTGCAGTCATAGTCAATAGAACGAAGACCTCTAATCTATTGACTGTGTTGCAGTTGAAAGCAATCAGCAACACGTAAAATACCAACTGAACTCACAATAAACATCACATTACCGTTGAAACTTTCAAATAAGTCAGGATAAATCTGTAAAAACAGGTCGAACAGGTCAGGAGAAAGTACACATCCTTGCCGAACTCCCGCTTCAGACTTAAAACAGTTGCTCGGTTGATCTCTGATTAGAAATTCGCTCTTCGAATAGCTGTTAAGTGATGTAATTTTTTTAACACCACTTTATTCTGTTTATATCTGTTTATAGGTGAGGACTTGTTCTGTTCTTTTGCATAACCAAGGTTATTAACAAACGTCAGAACCACCTGAAACCAGCTAAACAACATAGTAATGCGAAATTCTAGCTTTCATGAAGCCTTAAACAACTTCCTCGTTATTTGAAAGCAAAGCCATTGCCACTGTGGAGCGTTTCATATTTTTGCTGTGTCGATGTTAAACGATTGAATAAAACTCATTTCAGTTTGGCAACTCTGCAAGTTAATCATCCTTTGAAAAAAGTACTATCCATGAAATCGGTAGATCATTCATTTGAGTAGTGCTTAGAAAGTCATTCTGAACTGCGTTCATGGAAATTTTAGTACGATTAGGAGTAAATGGAGACCTCTAGACTTATTACGTGAGTCCGAGTTATCGCTTATCAGAACGAGATTAATATCATACCGAGGTCGCTCAAACTAGTCACTCAAACTGGTAGTTTGAGCGTCCTAGCATTTATTTCAATAGCAAAACTACGACTCAAGTAATCAGTCTAGGAGACCCCATAGCTTTGCCATGCATCGGGAAGAAAAATCATCATTCAATTCAAAGCAGTTTCTCTTGAAAATGAAAAACATGATTTTGTTTTATATATATGATAGAACATTTTTATTGTTGCAACTTAGAAGTATCAAAGCCAAGACTTAGAATTTTTCACCAAAAAGTAAATAAAATGTAGCTAAAAAAATATTCCTACCCTGTGTTCATTTGTAATGTCCATGTAAAGCCAATCAAAGTTTTACACATATCATTGAATCTTACAATCGTAGTTTAGGTATGAGAAAGGAACGTCTAGTTTGCTATATAGTCTCAAAGAAAGAAGAATAAAAATGGTGGATAGATATAAATACGAAAATTCTCTCATACCTGGGGTATCAGTTCAGGTTGTTTTTCTTTCAGTCTTTTATACGCCTCTTCAAAGAATATTGCTTCACGAAATGCAAGATACTCGGGTATATATGGAGCATTCAAATGGACCAATGAGCAATCCTTGTAAACAACCTAAAATAACAAGAAACGATAAACATCTTGATACAAAATATATTTCTCTTGAAATAAGCCATGGAGATACATATATTTATTTTCAACAAATTAAAAAATGCCCAGCATTTGTATTTTTCACAGGGCTTTCTTTTGGGACCTATTCTGCCTCTTCTTTTTACTTGAGACGTAAGAGAGATCGAAAGACCTTTACTTTGGCCAACTCTCGGTAAAATTGGCGACTTTGCAGCCTCAAAATTCCCATGACTCCAGAGATTTTCGTTTCCAAATCAACTTCTCTAGTCTCCTGTTTTTCATGAAAATGTGTTTTTGAGGTATGGAATACGAAGCCTATTTTTAAAGAATCCTGAAGAGATAGACGACCAAAAAGAGCGCAACCGTAGTATATACATTTAGAAAGATACGGCATGCACTACCTGGGCAGAAAGGGCGTCGATCAAAAGAAAACCACGTTTCTAGGTGGCCCAGGGAAAGGGCCTTTCTTGTGTAATCGAACAATGGGCAACAAAAAAGGGGCAACCTAATTTGCATTTAAGCAGTTTAGTAATATAGACTAGTCCTAACCAAAACTTTCCAGATTGGATACTTTACTCAAGGTCAGATGGATTCCCTCTCTAACCGTCATTTCCAAAGGAACTGTCTCAGCCAAAGCTGAAACAAAAGTCTCTTAAAGCCAGAGGAATGGTGTACACAGGACCTCTGTGTGGCGAGACTCTGTGTATGAAGTCCCCCTGTGTTAGCCGCCACAAACTGTCAGTCCAATATACTTGTTGTCAGTAGATCAGTTATATGCTGTATACAACTATACTGAAAGTTTCTTCACATTTTCTGATTTTAGAAGTAAACTTGAGCAGTAATTTCTGTTGGGAAATTTATTAAAGTAGGGAATTTTTTAAATTTTGGCAATTTACAAGTCTGAACGACAAAGATATTCTCACTATAAAGCTTTCTGACTTGATTTTTAAAATCTACCTCAAGTTCAGGGAAACTGATAACAACAAAAGAACAGCAAGCATGAACCAAGTCATCTTTAAATTCTGGAAACGATATGTCAGCTCCTCCAACCAATTTTACATCAGCTATATCAATATCCAACACCTTGGTTTCATCTCCATTGTCATCCAGAAGAACTAGTCTCTTCTTCAGTTCAAGTTGCTCTCTGTGAAAGATTTTAATTAATATTCTAAATAAGTGATTACATAATATTAACAATATTACTGAAAAAGTAACCCATTTAGACGGCACGTCTAGTATATTGAACAATGGAGGTCCCCCCAAGTACCCCCCGCACCCCCAGCAAACACCTACAACTAAATGAGTAAAAATCTGTTGGCAATGTAGATGGGAAGGAGGGTAGCTTATTGTCTCTTGTATTCATCTTTTGATGATTTGTTTTCCGAGGAAAAAAGTCGTTGACTGTTTGAACTCAAGAAGCAGCTTAAAATCAGCCAAACGGTGCACGCACGTCCGCAACTACCATCAAAAACTGATTCGTGGTGCGTTATGGTTGTACTATACAAGAGAGCATCTCTTCTCGTAGAAGCATCTGCTATTGATTTTTAAGCAAAGAAACATCAGTGCATTATCATTTCGTTTCACAGCCAGCAAAAGAAGGCTTCTGAAAGATTCTTCAACAAAGTAACGATGCTCTCCAACATAGCAATAAACAAAACAGTGGAATACAAATGTTCTGTAAAACGAATTGTCATATTATACAATCTTGTTGCTGCAGTTGATAGTCTATTTCATATTCTCATGTTTAAGATCCTTATTTATGGTTTTAAACTCAGGCTACCTCGTCATAATATCTTACTAAGTTTAACAATATCTGACAGTATTCAGATAGTTATTGGTGCTTTATTGCAACTGTCAGTAGTGAAAACAAATGTCTCTTCCGTTGGCTGTCAGATACTTAGGAAGCTTCTGGAATTTAATGCCATGCTAATCGTGGTTTGTCCAAGTGGAAGCATTCTTTTGCTGACTTGGGAAAGGTATGTGTCTTGTGTTTACAGTCTACGTTTCTTTGACATAGTTACAGATAAGTTGGTTAATAGAATGTTATGCTGTGTATGGACAGTGGGCTTTATTTGTGGAATTGTCGAGAAGAAAAGATACGAGAAGAATTTAAGTTCTGTAATGATGTTAAAAGCTAAGACCGATCCAATGATCTACATAGTGACAGTTCTTACAAGTTCTGCTGTGCTCGCAGTTGTTCAGGTTCACTTGTATGTGCTGTCATATAAGAAAACCAAAGTCCACCCACATGGATGCATTGCTTTGGGAACAGCAGCAGAGGAACAGGATTTCAAAAGAACGCAAATCAAAATCATAATTGTTGCAAGTGCGATAGTTGTACTTTACATGGTGTGCATGTGTCCATTTGCATTCTATCTCATATTGTCAGGTTTTCAGATGGATGCTGAACTTTCCGAATTCAGACTTGTATCAATTTTGCTGATGTTAACCAACATATTAATAGATCCTTTTGTTTATGGATTGGGTAAGGCAGATACAAGGAAGGCAATAGTAAAGGAGCTCAAAGAAATTAAATCTTTATTTGGAAACCTGCTACCATCTGCCATTAGGCCTTAACTCAAGGAGTAAAATTTACATAAAACTTCAGAGATACTTTGAACCCTGTGTACCCAAAAATGATGGTGTAGAGGACACGGAGCACTATTTTCTGCTTTGCCATTCTTATGATGCAAATAGACGTACTCTTCTCAACAGTGTAAATACGATATTGTTACCCGATGTTTTAATAAATCTCTCAAATAAAATAAAGAGTTGCTAAAAGTCTTCCTATGTGGCCATCCCAGCTACCATTTGATTCAAATACAAAGATTCTTATACAGCAACGCGAGAATATATCAAGGCCTCCAAACCGTTTGAATACGTCAGGTGAAAACTTGAAAATCTCCTCTCCTCCTAAATATTCTCTTTCTTGTTAAGTCATTTTGTTGTTAATTTAATAGCAATTGTTGTAATGTAATTGTGTTTATGTATATGTCATATAATTAGCTTTGTTTGGGTCTTTGTTAAATGCCAGGAGGTAGTCAAGGTAATTCGTTATTGTTAATTTTTATACTATATATATATAAAAAAAACTTTACATGTTCAAATGTGGATCATGTGGATTTCCAACATTATGTCAATTTGCGTGTGATGTTTCAGCAACAATTAAAGGATGCCATATCCAAACTGTGCTGGATTCAAAACTACTGAATGTTAACAAATTTTCCAAGTTCTATAGAACATTTGGATTTTTTAACAGATCTGCACAAACTGTGATTTGCACTGGTTTAGCTAGCTATCCAACACCAGATGAGGCAAAAAGGTGTGGCCAACAAAAGAAAGGGTGTGGCTTCAAGGAAAGATAAGTAAGGAGAACTCTACAACATGTTCACATTGAAATAAGCCTATGCATAAAATCTTGGCAATGGGACAGCACCCCTGTCATAGCAATGATTTGTCTTGCCCTCATGAATAATTAATGAGCTGCAAAGAGTTACAAGTGTTCGTTCCTTCCCTCCTCCACTGCACTCGGGCTTTGCGCTGGCTGCGTCCCCAACCTTCCAACAGAGCATTTGAGAACAAAGACTTGGAGCAATTCAAGGCAATGATTGGCATTGGTCATTGCCTCCTTGGCTGTGCTATTGTACTGCGACCTACCCTGGGTACCAGAGCCTCAAGAAGTTGAAGCCAAAAAGTCTAAAAAAGGGAGACACAGAAAGAGAGAGCAATCCCTCTGTCTCTCTCCCTTTTTGGTAGCGACTGTCTTTTGCTTCAACTTCTTGAGGCTCTGGTACCTAATATAAGTATAACATGTATACGATGTCGTTTTTGGAGCAGAGGGTCCCTTCAAGGAATGTGCCTATTTCAAAGTTTCATGTTCGAGCATTCAACTATATAATCTTGTTGAACATAGGGTGGCAGTGCTTTAACTTAAGAGAACACTGATGGGCAATTCTCTAGAAATCGGGTTTCCCGGGGGGGTACTTCAATGTGACCATTATTAGACGTGAATCTGGACTTTGACAAAAGGACCCATTTGTATGATAGGATTTTCAAGGATTTCTGACCCATTTGCATGAATGTCAGGGAATTTCAAGCCCATGTGTATTAATTTAGTTGATTTTAAAACACTTTTACCGTGCAAGAATTCACGCAAAACTGAATCCGACTGCGATCCTTTGCAATCAATGTGACCGAGCTCTGTTTTTGCTGCTAATTCATCGTTTCGAAAGCAAGGTAGAAAGGTTGTCAGCCACTTTGCAGTAAATCATAATGGGACTATTGGTAAGAAAATCCTAAAATACCAACCCATCAACCAGAATCAAGCAGAATATCAGACCCATCTGTAGAGAATTTCAGTTGAAAAAACCCATCCATATGAGCAGCATGTCCAGTTTGTCTACATATTGAAGTACCCCCGGGTTGGGTTTATCTATGCACATTTGCTGGAGATCATATTGTTCTCATGGTAATCTCTTTTGAACACCTTTTTGTTGTAATTAGAAATCTCCTATGCATTTTCGAAGAGTGAGATACCCCCTCAGGAAACAAGATGCTCTTCAAAATAACTTATCCTTGCAGGTGTTTGTGCAAGGTTTTAGGGTTTTAAGTTTTTTAGGTTTTTCTGCTTCTAGGGTTGGGATTTTATACTGATAGTGTGGGCTATGCCTGTTATGGGTTTGTCATTTACCTTTGCCAAAGAACAAGTTGCTTCTCACAGATTTCCTGCACACTTTCGCATGTTTCTGTGAGGATATCTGACTCATCCATAGATGTTTTGTCCACTCAAGAGCCATCAATTTTCCATCGAGGTCACTTCCTAAATTTCATTCTGTATATAGTTAAAATCGATTGAGGGAACAAAAGAGAGCAACGACAACAACAGTTCAAATTTTCATCCCTGAAAATTTTCGCGCGGCAAAAAATTTCGCGAATGCAAAAATGTTTTTTAGTTTCCGCGAATGTCGCCGCATTATGAGTAGATTTTACTTGCGTGTCACAGAGTACCATACCAGAGAGGGAGCGAGAGAGAACTTCGATTTTTTCTTCTCTATCAACTCTGAATTACTGTTTCTTGCAGAGTTTTTTTTAACTAGAAACTTTGAGGTATAGTGAAAGCGCACACTTCTTGGAAAAGCGGTGTAAAACTTGGTTGATTGCATTTAAATAGTATATCAGTATTTCATCAAAGACAATTATCGATACAGGTATAGATACAACCAACGAAATGTTATAAACGTTTTTCATGAAAAGCAAGACAACATCGCTACTCTAACAGTATCATTAGCATCATAAGTTATACACACTGTGTAAAGTTTGCAATCCCTTAGCCGAGGTGTTCAGACAGAAGAAATTTTAAAACAATGCACTCATCCAGCATATCAGATAAGAGCTTCGTGCTATTATTCTTGCAACGCCCAAATTAATTATGCAGGAGACCTATGTGGAATGCATTAGATTAAATAAGTACATTACCATGCATTACCATAACATTCAATAACTATCTTATGGTGAAGGAATAAGATAGAACTGGAAATTGAAACAATGTAACAAGCCATCATATCAGATAGAATATCCTTGCTATCATTCCCGAAGAGCCAAAAGTTAATTGCGCTGTCCTATGTGGAATGTATTTTATTCAAGAAGTACATTACCATGCATTACCATAACATTCAGTAACTATCTTATGGTGAAGAAATAAGATAGAACTGGAAATTGAAACAATGTAATATGACACCATATCAGATAGAATCTCCTTGCTATCATTCCGAAAGCGCCAAAAGTTAATTGCGCTGTCCTATGTGGAATGTATTTTATTCAAGAAGTACATTACCATGCATTACCATAACATTCAGTAACTATCTTATGGTGAAGAAATAAGATAGAACTGGAAATTGAAACAATGTAATAAGCCACCAAGTCAGATAGAATCTCCTTGCTATCATTCCCAAAGCGCCAAAAGTTAATTGCGCTGTCCTATGTGGAATGCATTTATTGCAGGTCCACATCAGCCATCTTGAGGCTGCCAGTTTTTTAACCTGCGTAAACAAATAAATGATGAAAATGAAATGAAAGAAGTACATTAGCATGCATAACCATGAATACCTAAAGGTGATGGAATAAGATTAAACTCGAAAGCTCAAATAATATGCTAGACCACCATGTCAGACGAATAGATTCCTTGGTGGAAATACTGCTTTTAAGGCACGCATATTAAAGACACAAATATATGGGCAAAATCCTTAATACCTACTCCAACCCAATGCGGAGCTATGCCTTAAGAATGAGCTTTCATCTTCTTATAGGTACTGCTCTTTGCAGCTTAAAATTTGTGTTTGTATTGTATGGACATACAACATTTCCTCTCTTTTACTGGAAATTTCATATCTAACTTTTTCCAGGTTTCATCTTCCTATAGTAACAAGTTTTTTATGTTAGTGTAGATAACATTACAGCAAAGTGTCGACATATTCATTTCTACTATATTTTCAATTTGGCAAAAAACGGACATACCCTCAAATGAGTAAAAATATATAGGAGCTAGTAGACGCTTAAAACTTTGGTGACCTTGCCCTAAGCCGAATTGCGGCGCAGATTGAGATGGCCCAAAGCAACATACGAAAAAAGACAGCCATATTGGGTACCCCCGCACCAAACTAATTTGTTATCGAGAAAACAAAAATTTGTTTTTGTTTATCAAAACTGATAATTTTCAACCAGTGACTTGCCTTAGAATGTTTGTGAATTTCGTGAAATTCCTTTCCCAGAATGGCAAATTTGATGAATTTTAGTATTTATCTGATGTTACAGTATAAATTCAAAAAGAAAAAGAAAAATACCAGTAGTTCCACAGCGCTCAATCAACGGGGACCCAACCAACAAGGGGAACATTACGGGTATAGTGAAAGAACCAGTTGTGGGAAAAGCGTTGTAGAATCTAGTTGATTGCATTTTAATGGTACATAAGTAGTTTAATAAAAACAATTATCGATACACTAATACATGTCTAAATATGACGAAGACAATAAGAAAGGTAAAGGAAACAACTGACTGAAATTCATCATAAATCAGATATTGCCATGCATACATGCGTTTCACAAACACCTCCTCATTTTGCCCTTCGGGCATAAAGACCACAGGATTGTGTAAAGGCAGTCTGGCATGATAGATAAAGCGCCTTCGGTGAGGATCTGACACTCTAATTGGTTAATAACAATCACAAAACACCTCTATATAAGGATAACCTGAGCGTGTTTGAACCACTTCATTCTTAGCTCTTTTTGACTTCACAGCAAAGCAAAGTCAGTACAGCACAGTACAGCAAAGGCAATACAGCATGGCAAGAGAAATTGCCAAGATCTTTTTGGCGCTCAACCTCGTTGTACTCTGCATTACAGCAATGCCAAGACATATTGAGAAACGTTTGGAACAGAAAAGAGATGGAAAGGCTGAAATCACTGCGCGGGATGCCCTCAAGTATCTTGCTGACAATCTTCACATAGTAGCTGTAGCTGGCAAATCAAAGAAAGATCAAATCAAAGATCTTGCTAGAGAATTTGCTGAGCAAGCTCAAGAAGAAGCTGAAGACGAAGATAATCATGATGAAAACGATCCATATATTACAAGAAACACAGGAAAAAAAGGTTGCCCAATTCAGTGAATTGACTTTGCACGAATAAGATTCAAGATGGATTTTCTGAACAGATGACAAGTAATAAGTAGAAATTAGTTGATTTTCTTCAGTAACTAAACATTTTTTAACAAGTAATTACCATAACAAATCTACTTCTCTTTCTTTATACTTCCGATTATGTTAGTACTCTTAGGTGCCTAATTGCCGGGGGGGTCCCAATTAGAGGGGGTTGGATTTTTGTTGAAAATTAATTGCCGGGGGTCCCAATTAGCGGGGGTTGGATTTTGTTGAAATGACTCAAGACTCAGACTCAATTTTTATCTTATTTTGTCCATGCAAGACTGGTATCTATTTAATTTGTGATTTTGAATACTCTGATATGAATTTTCAATACGCGTCACTTACGCGAAGTTGAAAAATTTAATAAGCGGGGGGGTCCTAATAAGAGCGGGGGGGTTGTAAAAATTTTCAAAAATTAATTAGCGGGGGGGGGACGGCAATTAGGCACCTAAGAGTAGACATCAGCATAAAAACGATTTGGAAATTATCAAAGCAAATGAGTTTTTGACTCACCTGTTTCTTTGCCTATACTTTCTCTGCTCAGCGGCGTAACACACGGTTGGTTTACGGCGAGAAGAAATACCGGCGGCCAGCTTTGAGAAAGTAACCAGAAAGAAGAGGCTGAAATGAGGAGGAGATAATGCTGATAATGGTTGTGAAACATTTTGTGTAAGGTAAGTCATCACCAAGATGTTATAAGAAATAAGTGTGTCTGGGAAGTTTTGTTGTGTATTTTGCCTAGTCGTGGTTTACACAACACTTTTGACCATTTCATGCAGCTGATGTTCCAGACTTACACAAGATATAGTAGTAGCAGTAGTAGTATTAGTATAGTGTATTCAAATTATAGTGGATTTAGTAGAAAGTATTATTTCTTATGTAAAACAGTTTTAGTTACACGTTTTTTTTTATAAGAACAAAGTATATAAGAACATAAGGCTTCAGAGGCTGAAAAGTTAAGAACATGCTAAGAACATTACAAGGCTTTGTGAAGCTAAAAAAAATTAGAATTTGCTTTCTTAAATGGCGCTGTCCTGTTCTCAACTCTAGAAAACAGGTGAACTATCAATCATTGTGCATTTATGTGACATTTTTTTACATGTGCGTCCCTTTTTGTAGCAATTACCATCTAATTTGAAGAAGAACAGCTTTTTAAAAAGCAAGAAAATTAAGAACATGTTAAGAACATTTTGAGCCTTCAAGTCGGAAAAATTAAGAACATTGCATGGCTTTCTTCAATTTCAGTGATCTTTTGAAAAAAAGCGTGTATTATTAGCACTCATATATCGTTAATTAATAGCTTTCAATATACTTCTGTAACTAACTAAATAAAAATTTTATCTATTAGCATTTAGTAATAAATTGTAATTGGTTAGGGGCCATCTCGGCCTATACACCATTATTGAAAAAAAAAATTGGAGCAGCCTAACAAGTTTTGGATCAAACAATGCTATCTAATTTGCCCTCGGGGTTAAAATGGAGTTATTCGGTTATTCCTTGGAGTTGTGCAGTAGAAAATTTCTAGAGCCAGTGCTAGAGTTGGCTGGCCTCTCTTCTCTCAAAGAGACATTCCTTCAAAAATTTGTTGAAAACTTTTCAATGTTTTATGACGTTTTTATTTCAAACGTTTTTATTGGCGTATTCTTCTAAACTAAATCTTTGACGAAAGCTTTCTTTTTCGGAATCTGTGTTTTTCGTAGCCATTCTTCTAAAAAGGAGATGCTTTAGGGCTCCCGAGATCCTGCGTCTGCCATCAAAAGCAAAAGGTTTCCGAGACTTTCGAGAGATTTTCGCTTTGAAGTTTGAAGGAGACTGAAATTCAATGTGCTTTCCCAAATAAAGCTCGTATTCACTTTTCAAGTTATAAACGGTTTTTCAGGATAAGTAATGCTATATCGCTACTCTAACACTATCTTTATAATCATTGGTTTTACACACTCTGGAAAGTTTGCGACCCCTGAGGCGAGGTGTTCAGGCAGGAAAAATGTCAAAACAATGCGCTAACCATTGGGAATGATCCAATGATATCGCATTGAATAGATCTAAGCAATGAGATCAAAGGTATATCTTACTAATCAAATGTTTTTAAGAGGTTTTGCAGCTTGCTGGAAAGCAAGATGGAGCAACAAATAATAACCGAGGGAGGATAAGAATTTTACTCATTTCGTCTAACAGTTCATCCCAGCATATCAGATAGCAGCTCCTTGTTATTATTCTTGCAACGCCCAAAGTTAATTGTGCTGTCCTATGTGGAATGCATTTTATTCAAGAAGTTCATTACAATGCATTATCCTAACATCCAATAAGTATCCTATGGTAAAGGAAGAAGATTAAATAGGAAATGAAAACAATGTAATATACCACCATATCAGACAGAATCTCCTTGCTATCATTCCCAAAGCGCCAAAAGTTATTTGCTCTGTCCCATGTGGAATGCATTTATTAAAGAAGTACATTACGATGCATAACCATAAATACCTTAAAGTGAAGGAATAAGATTAAACTCAAAAGTTCAAACAATGTGCTAAACCACCATGTCAGGGGCCGATTATATGAGAGTTTTCAGCCCGGGCTGGAATTTCAGCCCGGTTAAACGGGCTGCAAACTCAGCCCTCCTCTCAGGTCAATTCTCTGCAAAATTGATTTTGTGATTACATGAGATAATTCCAGCCCTGGCTGAGATTTTAGCCCGGGCTGGAATTCCAGCCCTCCTTCAGCTAGGCGGGCTAGGATTTCCAGCCCGCTTGAACGGGCTGGGATTTCTCATGTAATCGCAAATTTTCCAGCTCGGGCTAGGAACTCTCTTTGCGCAAGCCCAGTTTGACTGTGGTTTTAGTTTCGTGTCAAAACGTGTCAATTTTGGCGTCATTTGTCTTAGGTATTCGATTTCAGCCCGGCTGGAAACGTTCATGTAATCGCACGCCAATTCCAACCCGGCTAACCGAGCTGAAATTCTAGCCCGGGCTGAAAACTCTCATATAATCAGCCCCTCAGACGAAAAGATGCCTTGGTGAAAATACTGCTTTTAAGGCACGCATATTAAAGACACGAATATATGGGCAAAAACTTTCGTACCTATTCCAGCCCAATGCGGAGCTATGCCTCAAGAATGAGCTTTCATCTTCTTATAGTTACTGCTCTTTGCAGCTTAAGATTTGTGTTTGTATTGTTTGGACATACAACATTTCCTCTCTTTTACTGGAAATTTCATATCTAACTTTTTCCAGGTTTCATCTTCCTATAGTAACAAGTTTTTTATGTTAGTGTAGATAACATTACAGCAAAGTGTCGACATATTCATTTCTACTATATTTTCAATTTGGCAAAAAACGGACATACCCTCAAATGAGTAAAAATACATAGGAGCTAGTAGACGCTTAAAACTTTGGTGACCTTGCCCTAAGCCTAATTGCGGCGCAGATTGAGATGGCCCAAAGCAACATACGAAAAAAGACAGCCATATTGGGTACCCCCGCACCAAACTAATTTATTATCGAGAAAACAAAAATTTGTTTTTGTTTATCAAGACTGATAATTTTCAACCAGTGACTTGCCTTAGAATTTTTGTGAATTTCGTGAAATTCCTTTCCCAGAATGGCTTAATTTGATGAATTTTAGTATTTATCTGATGTTACAGTATAAATTCAAAAAGACAAATAAAATTACGCAGCGCTCAATCAACGGGGACCCAACCAACAAGGAGAACATTACGGGTATAGTGAAAGAACCAGTTGTGGGAAAAGCGTTGTAGAATCTAGTTGATTGCATTTTAATGGTACATAAGTAGTTTAACAAAAACAATTATCGATACACTAATACATGTCTAAATATGACGAAGGAAATAAGAAGGGTAAAGGAAACAACTGACTGAAATTCATCATAAATCAGATATTGCCATCCATACATGCGTTTCACAAACACATCCCCATTTTGCAGGATTGTGTAAAGGCAGTCTGGCGTGATAGATAAAGCGCCCTCGGTGAGAATCTGACACTCTAATTGGTTAATAACAATGACAAAACACCTCTATATAAGGATAACCTGGGCGTGTTTGAACCAGTTCATTCTTAGCTCTTTCTCATAACACAGCAAAGCAAAGTCAGTACAGCACAGCACAGCAAAGGCAATACAGCATGGCAAGAGAGATTTCCAAGATTTTTTTGGCGCTCAACCTCGTTGCATTCTGCATTACAGCAATGCCAAGACATATTGAGAAACGTTTGGAACAGAAAAGAGATGGAAAGGCAGAAATCACTGCACGGGATGCCCTCAAGTATCTTGCTGACAATCTTCACATAGTAGCTGTAGCTGGCAAATCAAAGAAAGATCAAATCGAAGCTTTTGTTCAAAAATTTGCTGAGCAAGCTCAAGAAGAAGCTGAAGATGAAGAAGATCATGGTGAAAACGATCCTTTTTATATACCTGCAGGTCAAAAGTGTCGAATTCAGTGAATTGACTTTGCACGAATAAAATTCAAGATGGATTTTCTGAACAGATGACAAGTAATAAGTAGAAATTAGTTGATTTTCTTCAGTAACTAAACATTTTTTAACAAGTAATTACCATAACAAATATACTTCTCTTTTTTTATACTTCCAATTATGTTAGTAGACATCGGCATAAAAAGGATTTGGAAATTATCGAAGTAAATGAGTTTTTCACGCATCTGCTTCTTTGCCTATACTTTCTCTGCTCAGCGGCGTAACACACGGTTGGTTTACGGCGAGAAGAATACCGGCGGCCAGCTTTGGGAAAGTAACCAGCAAGAAGAGGCTGAAATGAGGAAGAGATAATGCTGATAATGCTTGTGAAACATTTTGTGTAAGGTAGGTCATCACTAAGATGCAATATGAAAGAATTGTGTCTGGGAAGTTTTGTTGTGTATTTTGTCTAGTCGTGGTTTACATAACACTTTTGACCATTTCATGCAACTTTTGTTCCAGATTTACACAAGATCGAGTCATGTCCACCAAAAAGCAAACCAAAGTCAAGCCTCGATAATTTCATCAAATTCTTTAATTTTCTAACAATTTTCAGTCTCGAGTTTTTACGAAGGTGATCCTTATACAAAGAAAACGTGTGTTTTGAAATATTTTATTAAACATATTCAACCATGTCTATAAAAATTATATATCTAGGCACTATAATCTTGGGAAAAATAAGTAGTATACACCTTTTCAACTACTCTTAGGTGCCTAATTGCCGTCCCCCCCGCTAATTAATTTTTGAAAATTTTCCCAACCCCCCGCTCTTATTAAGACCCCCCCCCACTTATCAAATTTTTCAACTTCGCGTAAGTGACGCGTATTGAAAATTCATATCAGAGTATTCAAAATCACAAAATAAATAGATACCAGTCTTGCATAGACAAAATAAGATAAAAATTGAGTCTGGGGAAGGAGAACAACATTGAAATAAATTTTCACAAAAAGACGATCATTCCCTTGGCCTTTTCTTCCGGCTTTCGCTTCCATGAAAGCTCAAGTAATAAAGTTGTTGGACCCCCCTAATTAATTTTCAACAAAACTCCAACCCTCCCGCTAATTGGGACCCCCCGGCAATTAATTTTCAACAAAAATTCGACCCCCGCTAATTGGGACACAACTCAAAACGTCTCCAACTCCGCTACATCTTAGGCTTCAACAATATAATTTTAATATCACAATTCGACAAAATGTTACAACAATTGTCACCGCACGGCTAACTGCAAAGAGTAACAGCTACTGACTGACTGAACTGACAAGTAACAGCCAGTTATATCTAGTTTGGAATCTGTGTTTCTCGAAGGCATTCTTCTAAAAACGGCAGGTTTTAGGACTCAAGATCCTGCATCTGCCACCAAAAGCAGAAGGTTTCCGAGACTTTCTAGAGATTTATGCTTTCAAGTTTGAAGGAGATTGAAATTCAAACAGTGGCCAGAAGATATTACATGTATGAGTCCTGGGATGATGTAAGCAAGAATTCTGGCGCGAAATTGATTGCGCTTTCCAAAATAAAGCTCGTATTCACTTTTCAAGTTATAAACGTTTTTTCAGGATAAGTAATGCTATACCGCTACTCTAACAGTATCTTTAGAATCATTGGTTTTACACACTTTGTAAAGTTTGCGACCCCTGAGGCAAGGTGTTCAGGCAGAAAAAATTTCAAAACATGGGGTGACCATTGGGAATGATCCAATTATATCATTGAATAGATCTAAGCAATGAGATCAAAGGTATATCTTAGTAATATAATGTTTTAAAGAGGTTTTGCAGCTTGCTGGAATGCAAGATAGAGCAACAAATAATAACCGAGGGAGGACAAGAATTTTACTCATTTCGACTATTATTTCATCCCAGCATATCAGATAGCAGCTTCTGTTATTATTCTTGCAAACGCCCAAAGTTAATTTTGCTGTCCTATGTGGAATGCATTTTATTCAAGAAGTACATTACCATTTATTGCCATAACACTCAATAAGTATCTTATGGTAAAGGAAGAAGATTAAATAGGAAATGAAAACAATGTAATATACCACCATATCAGATAGAATCTCCTTGCTATCATTCCCAAAGCGCCAAAAGTTATTTGCTCTGTCCCATGTGGAATGCATTTATTAAAGAAGTACATTACGATGCATAACCATAAATACCTCAAAGTGAAGGAATAAGATTAAACTCAAAAGTTCAAACAATGTGCTAAACCACCATGTCAGACGAAAAGATTCCTTGGTGGAAATACTGCTGTTAAAGCACGCATATTAAAGGCACGAATATATGGGCAAAGTCCTTCGTACCTATTCCAGCCCAATGCGGAGCTATGCCTTAAGAATGAGCTCTCATCTTTTTATAGGTACTGCTCTTTGCAGCTTAAAATTTGTGTTTGTATTGTATGGACATACAACATTTCATCTCTTTTAGACTGGAAGTTTTATATCTAACTTTTTCAAGGTTTCATCTTCCTGTAGTACCAATTTTTCTATGTTTGTATTGATAGCATTGCAGCAAATTGTCAACATGTTCATTTCTACAATTTTTTCAATTTGGCAAAAAATGAACATACCCTTAAATGAGTAAAAATACATAGGAGCTAGTAGACGCTTAAATTTCATATCCAGTATAGATTCAAAAAGAAAAAGAAAAATACCAGTAGTTCTGCAGCGCTCAATCAACGGGGACCCAACCATCAAGGGGAACATTACGGGTATAGTGTTTAGAATATGAGATGTTGAAGCAAATCTGTAATATTCTAATCTAATAAATATAAATAAAGTTGGAATGATCTCACCAAACTCTTGCGCTGCGTAGAATATCAATTCAGAAAACTCAATTTTGTGTGTGCACCATAATATTTCAAATTCTAACTAAAAATCTATTTACAATAATCAAATAAAAACAAGGCGGTTGTTAAGAGAGGCAGGGATAAATAAAAGCGAGTGTGAAGTAAAGAAAAGCGCAAGTGTTAACGAGGAGGAAGAAGTAAAGAAATGTGAAATAAAAGAGAATGGCGTGCATAGAAACAATGTTACCATCGCTACAAGTGAAAGAGCCAGTTCTGGGAAAAGCGTTGTAGAATCTAGTTGATTGCATTTAAATGGTATATAAGTAGTTTAACAAAAATAATTATCGATACACTGATAAAGGTCTAAATACGGCGAAGGAAATAAGAAAGGTAAAGGAAACAACTGACTGCAATTCACCATCAATCAGATATTGTCATCCATACATGCGTTTCACAAACACCTCCTCGTTTTGCCTTCGGACATTAAGACCACAGGATTGTGTAAAGGCAGTCTTGCGTGATAGATAAAGCGCCTTCGGTGAGAATCTGAAACGCTAATTTGTTAATAACAATGACAAAACACCTCTATATAAGGATAACCTGGACGTGTTTGAATCACTTCATTCTTAGCTCTTTCTGATATCACAGCAAAGCAAAGTCAGTACAGTACAGCAAAGGCAATACAGCATGGCAAGAGAGATTTCCAAGATCTTTTTGGCACTCAACCTCGTTGTATTCTGCATTACAGCAATGCCAAGACATATTGAGAAACGTTTGGAACAGAAAAGAGATGGAAAGGCAGGAATCACTGCACGGGATGCCCTCGAGTATCTTGCTGACAATCTTCACATAGTAGCTGTAGCTGGCAAATCAAAGAAAGATCAAATCGAAGCTTTTGTTCAAAAATTTGCTGAGCAAGCTCAAGAAGAAGCTGAAGATGAAGAAGATCATGGTGAAAACGACCCTTTTTATATACCTGCAGGTCAAAAGTGTCGAATTCAGTGAATTGACTTTGCACGAATAAAATTCAAGATGGATTTTCTGAACAGATGACAAGTAATAAGTAGAAATTAGTTGATTTTCTTCAGTAACTAAACATTTTTTAACAAGTAATTACCATAACAAATATACTTCTCTTTTTTTATACTTCCAATTATGTTAGTAGACATCGGCATAAAAAGGATTTGGAAATTATCGAAGCAAATGAGTTTTTCACGCATCTGTTTCTTTGCCTATACTTTCTCTGCTCAGCGGCGTAACACACGGTTGGTTTACGGCAAGAGAAAATACCGGCGGCCAGCTTTGGGAAAGTAACCAGCAAGAAGAGGCTGAAATGAGGAAGAGATAATGCTGATAATGCTTGTGAAACATTTTGTGTAAGGTAGGTCATCACTAAGATGCAATATGAAAGAATTGTGTCTGGGAAGTTTTGTTGTGTATTTTGTCTAGTCGTGGTTTACATAACACTTTTGACCATTTCATGCAACTTTTGTTCCAGATTTACACAAGATCGAGTCATGTCCACCAAAAAGCAAACCAAAGTCAAGCCTCGATAATTTCATCAAATTCTTTAATTTTCTAACAATTTTCAGTCTTGAGTTTTTACGAAGGTGATCCTTATACAAAGAAAACGTGTGTTTTGAAATATTTTATTAAACATATTCAACCATGTCTATAAAAATTATATATCTAGGCACTACAATCTTGGGAAAAATAAGTAGTTTACACCTTTTCAACTACTCTTAGGTGCCTAATTGCCGTCCCCCCCCCACTAATTAATTTTTAAAAATTTTCCCAACCCCCCGCTCTTATTAAGACCCCCCCCCCACTTATTAAATTTTTCAACTTCGCGTAAGTGACGCGTATTGAAAATTCATATCAGAGTATTCAAAATCACAAAATAAATAGATACCAGTCTTGCATAGACAAAATAAGATAAAAATTGAGTCTGGGGAAGGAGAACAACATTGAAATAAATTTTTCACAAAAAGACGATCATTCCCTTGGCCTTTTCTTCCGGCTTTCGCTTCCATCAAAGCTCAAGTAATAAAGTTGTTGGACCCCCCGGCAATTAATTTTCAACAAAACTCCAACCCTCCCGCTAATTGGGACCCCCCGGCAATTAATTTTCAGCAAAAAATTCGACCCCCGCTAATTGGGACCCCCAGCAATTAGGCACCTAAGAGTAAGGGCCTCGTGTAGAAGAACTGACTTCTACAGTTTGCCCGAGTTCCAAACGTTGAAGAATGAAACAAACGATTCGGCTAATATCCAACAGCTCGGCAAGTTCGATAAACAAAAACACAACTCAAAACGTTTCCAACTCGGGTAAATCTAAGGCTTCAACAATATAATTTTAACCTCAAGATTCGACAAAAAGTTACAACAATTGTCACGGCACGGCTAACGGCAAATAGTAACGGCTACTGACTGACTGAACTGACAAGTAACAGCCAGTTATATCTAGAGCCCGCGCTAGAGTCGCCTGGCCTCTCTTCTCTCAAAGAGGCATTCCTTCAAAAATTTGTTGAAAACTTTTCTTTTTTTATGACGTTTTTATTTCAAACGTTTTTATTTGCGTGATCTTCTAAAATAATTCTTTGACGAAAGCTTTCTTTTTTGGAATCTGTGTTTCTCGAAGGCATTCTTCTAAAAACGGCAGGTTTTAGGACTCTCAAGATCCTGCATCTGCCACCAAAAGCAGAAGGTTTCCAAGACTTTCTAGAGATTTATGCTTTCAAGTTTGAAGGAGATTGAAATTCAAACAGTGGCCAGAAGATATTACATGTATGAGTCCTGGGATGATGCAAGCAAGAATTCTGGCGCGAAATTGATTGCGCTTTCCAAAATAAAGCTCGTATTCACTTTTCAAGTTATAAACGTTTTTTCAGGATAAGTAATGCTATACCGCTACTCTAACAGTATCTTTAGAATCATTGGTTTTACACACTTTGTAAAGTTTGCGACCACTGAGGCAAGGTGTTCAGGCAGAAAAAATTTCAAAACATGGGGTGACCATTGGGAATGATCCAATTATATCATTGAATAGATCTAAGCAATGAGATCAAAGGTATATCTTAGTAATATAATGTTTTAAAGAGGTTTTGCAGCTTGCTGGAATGCAAGATAGAGCAACAAATAATAACCAAGGGAGGATAAGAATTTTACTCATTTCGACTATTAGTTCATCCCAGCATATCAGATAGCAGCTTCTGTTATTATTCTTGCAAACGCCCAAAGTTAATTTTGCTGTCCTATGTGGAATGCATTTTATTCAAGAAGTACATTACCATTTATTGCCATAACACTCAATAAGTATCTTATGGTAAAGGAAGAAGATTAAATAGGAAATGAAAACAATGTAATATACCACTATATCAGACAGAATCCCGTTGTTATCATTCCTGCAACGCCAAAATTTATTTGCTCTGTCCCATGTGGAATGCATTTTATTCAAAAAGTACATTACCATTTATTGCCATAACACTCAATAAGTATCTTATGGTAAAGGAAGAAGATTAAATAGGAAATGAAAACAATGTAATATACCACACTATCAGATAGAATCTCCTTGCTATCATTCCCGCAGCGCCAAAAGTTATTTGCTCTGTCCCATGTGGAATGCATTTATTAAAGAAGTACATTACGATGCATAACCATAAATACCTTAAAGTAAAGGAATAAGATTAAACTCAAAAGTTCAAACAATGTGCTAAACCACCATGTCAGACGAAAAGATGCCTTGGTGAAAATACTGCTTTTAAGGCACGCATATTAAAGACACGAATATATGGGCAAAAACTTTCGTACCTATTCCAGCCCAATGCGGAGCTATGCCTCAAGAATGAGCTTTCATCTTCTTATAGTTACTGCTCTTTGCAGCTTAAGATTTGTGTTTGTATTGTTTGGACATACAACATTTCATCCCTTTAAAATGGGAGATTTTCCCGGGGGGGGGGGGGTAAATCAATATATCAGTAACGGGGGTGTGCCATTTTCGTAATTAAAATCTGACCCCAAATTTTATGAAAATTCTAAAAAGTATACCCCCAAAGTTCACTCGATAAACACTCGAAAGTCTTTTTTGTAGAATCATAAAGCTGAAATTTATTTGGCAGTTATTGTAAATTTATCAAAATTGATCATCTTAGCAACAATGATAGCCCTGAGTTTGAAATTTAGCAAATTTGATACCCCAAAATTTATTTACCCCCCTGAAAAAGGTACCTCAAAAAATGGCACACCCTGTGCCCATACATATGGGTGTTACCCCCCCCCCCCGGGGAGATTTTATATCTAACTTTTTCCAGGTTTCATCTTCCTATAGTAACAAATGTTGGGGTACAGAAATGACTGACAATGAAGGTACCTTTATTTTCTATTTGCCAAATCTACTAAAAAAACTGTGTTAGATAACATTATATTATCTGTGGTAATACTGTATTGGTGAGCTCCAATGAGCCCTTGAATTTCGTCAATCAGTTGCTGGAAGCTCACTGCCATTTAAAGTTAAGGAAAACAGATAATGCAATCAAAAAGAAAGAGAAATTAATCTAATCTACATTTATATAATATACACATATCGACTATGCATTACAAAATTTTATAAAAAGCCAGCGAATTACGAATAGAAAATCATCTAATAATCAAGAAGTATAGAATTAATAATATCAAATAAAATTACTATCTGGTCTGTATTCTCCCGAATAACTCAAGTTAAGAAAAATACAATTTCTTTGTGCTTATTTAAAATAAAATTTGTAATCCTGAAAAATTGCCTTAAAATAAAGCTTGCAGTGAAGAATTTAGTAATATTGAATACCTTGCAAATGCTTACGTTTTAAATTAAGTGTATGGATACGTATTGATAAAATTAATCTCGTATTTTTATAAGAAACTCTTCATAGGGAACCAAGACTCTCTAACGGCCAACAATGTCAAAAAAACTCGAGTACTGAAAAAAATTTTATATGAGCAACTTTTTCACTCAGTCTGTAAAAAATTGTCTTCTATTTCACTGGCACACGAATACTCCCGTTCCCTGAAAAGTCTTCTAATTTAAATTCTAATGCTGTTAAATTCAGATTTTCATTGATTTCTATCCGATAAATCTTACTCTAATAAATTGCCCCCAAATTCTTTATACACAAACAAAATTCTAAGTAGAATATTAAAGTGCTTAAGAATTCTTGCTCTTGTTTAAAGAAAGTTGCGTTCTAAACTTGAAAATATCAGCTGATTTTCCCTTAGGATGTGGCTAATCATTATGTAATGTAGTACAAGACGAAAGCAGTGTGCATTGTTTGATAATCAGCATTAGCAACGTCATCTAAGCAAGGCCAGTCGAAACAGTTTCGTTATTTGCTGAATATAAATTTTCAGCAAAATGTTAGCACTTTGTCGGTGATGTTCAGAGTTTTTCAGCCATGTGATAAAACGGAATAACTGATATCACTACCGGTAGGTTAAGTCTTGTACACTGAAACGTTTAGAGGGTTTGGGCTAGGCCAAAAATAGTCTCGCTCGAGACTCCGAACCAAGCTTCCCAATATAACGAGAATTAGTGCATCCCGAATCTTTGGCAACAAGACAAGTGTGTGTGTGAGTAGGGGAGGGGGGATAATGCGGTTCTCATTAATTTCAGATCGTTGATATTTTCTATTTTAAAGCCAGCATATTCTATACGCTTTTTGATAAATTTTTCCTCGGTGTCCATGGTGAAAAGTCTTCTTCTTTTAAATCGATTTGAAAATTCTGGATTTGCTCTTGACCCAATGTTCTATGAATCGTCCCATAGTAACTGATTTTTCTTTTCGGTGTAGTAGCTCCATCTTCGTCTAAAAATTTTCTGCGTTCTTGCATTTCTTGCTCATCTTCTATATCTTCATCATGAGAACAAATTTTCCAACAATCCATTGAAAACGAACAAATATTTGATAACTTAACAAAATGCTTTTTAGTCCTTCTATTTTTATGCTTATCAAGAGAAACTTGTGAATTTCGAAAATCAAATGTGGCTTCTTCTGTTCGTTTTGTCAACCTTCTTTCTCTAAATCGCATTGTACGTTTTATACCAAGATATAATAATACTAGTATAAGAATACCGGCTATTATTGGTAATATGGCAGCTATTAGACCAAGTGAGTGTTTGTGCTTTTTCACATTTGAATCTAAAAAAGAAAAATAATTCTATTTTTTACAGACTATAAGCATCTTTGGCACAAAACCAATCAATTAAAGCAACAGAATAAAAAACAACATGTAGCAAGCAAGCAACCATAGGCAAGCAAAGCATGTCAGCATATGCTGATGTCGCACATCAAGCGCAGAGAAAAGCTGGGCTTCCAGGTTTCCACTTGAACGATTGTCTTGACTCGATCTAATCCAACCCAGTCGAATGCGATTTAACAGAATATTACTTTATCGAATGTTTTCATTTTCCTAGATTTTCAGAGAACTTTTATTGATATCTATTAATATTGTGGCACTTGCATGCCCGACAACTTCAACGGCTCTTTCAATTCTAGACAAAAGAAATCCATCTTTGCAGGTCTGAGGTCTTGCTGGAAATTCCTGGGCTTTTCACTCATATTT